>APFE030214787.1:190446-243302 GCA_000404065.3 Pinus taeda
TTTTTAGAATAGTAATGATATGAAATGGGGGGTTGTTGTATGGCACAACAGAACCCCGAGTGTCGATTTCCGATATCATAGGACCCCCGACTGTCGATATCGACTTTCATATAGTGTCACCTCTAATAATCATTAATCGTCGATATCATATGCAGATGTGATTCATTTTTTTATAATGTTTTCATGTGATTTCACCTTTGTTGTGTCGCAACTTTCCAATATCACATATTTGTAGCACCTGTCATGTTAAAACCTATGATATCAAAACCTTGGATACCTAATAAGCTCTCTTTTTGGCTCAAACAGGGATGAAATCAAGATCTACATGTCCTATCGGTGTTGCTTTGCACCTTTTAGTGCAAATGCTAGTTTAATATATTAATTAAATAATATTGATTTAAACTATTTAAAAAATAAAATAGAAAATCTTTCAATATTTTTCACATCTCAATCGAGCATTATAATTTTTCAACCACAATTAGTATAGCCACTAGGTACATTTTAGATTTATCTCATTAACTATTGTTCTACATTTATGACACAATGAATTATGAATAATGATACTTTTACTTTGTTGGAGTTTTCTCTAATCTAATTCCACGACCTCACTTATTTTTTTTTCTTCTGTAAAATAAATGCTATTATATCAAAAGAAACAAGTTACATCAGGAATTTATATACTTCAAAAAGTTTCTACATCATTTCTGGTGTCACATATCATAATTGTTCAGGGGTTTTTTCTTTTTCCCCTTTTTCTCCTATGCATATCTACTCGACTTATAGATTTATCAGTGACAATTGAAGATAAGGCCATATCCTCATTTTTTTGAGAAAGCTTCATCGTTATCAGCTTAGTATAGCACAAAATATCTTTATCATTATCTGAATGGCCACACATGTGGGAGTGCTTCTACTAACTTATTTTAGACACCATTAAAGTTGATACTTTTTCATTCTCCTTTGTTGGGGGATTATGCTCCACTGGGATATGAGGTGGATCCACAGGGCACTGCACTGGATCTTGAGAAGCCAAGGTGTCATTAGTCACCTTATGCTACTGAGATCAAGCATTCTTATGGCTTGCTACATTCTTTAAACTTGATATTGTTGCCTTCTGATCCTGCCATCTGCGTTGGATTTTCTCAGCTTCAGGGAACCAGACTACCCTTTTGAAGTAGGGGATGCATTCTAAAGATGCCCTAGCTACTAGAAAAGTTTACTTCTAAAAGTAGTTCTTTTTTAGTCCAAAGGTTGAAAATATTCCTTTCCATCCCCTTTTACAATCATTTTATCTAGAATTCCTTCGATTAAATCTAATTCCACACATATGCAAATGTATGAGATGAACCCATTAGCCAAACTTTCACTGTCAATTTTGTTAAAGTGGCCTATTTTGTTTTCAATATCTTCAAGGAAGTCTAGATGAATCCACTAGAGGGGTAAGTTTGGGAGCCTTACCCATACCAGAGTAGCCAAAGACTTCACGGAAAGGGGGTTGAACTTTGGAAATCAAGGCTGAAATGAAAGACTTACCGACCCCAGAACCAGGGACCATGGTCAAAAACCCTTTGCTGATCTTCAGGGTCCTTGAATAAAATCACACAATATCCTTTGGAAGAAAATAAAAAATCTAATTTATGGGTCCAGTTCTAATGGACCCAAGCTTGGTGGGTAGTGGATGGGGGGGAAAATCCAATGAACCAACAAATAAATACATGTTATTGATAATAAATTATCTTGATATTAGTAAAAAACTTATTCATCTGAAGCATTGGGGTGACCGTTGAATGCTCCACCACAAAAGCTTAGCCTGAAAGAGCCTTAGAGGGTTGTGATATGGAACCTGGATTAAGGGCAGCATGGAATGACAAGGGTTTTGATGTTGAGGATGCCTTGTTTCCATTGGCACCTCCATTCAGACTTGAAATGGGGGAAATAGTGGAATCCTTATTGATGCCATACTCTTTGATTTCATTTGTAAAAATTGATTGTCTCCCCTAAAAAAGGAGTCTCATGACCCCCATTGGGACTTTTGTCCACTTTTGTATATTGTCTACAAGAGAAGAAGCATCATCCCCTCACGGACGATGAAGCATAAGGACTTTCCAGACAAGTTTTTAACAAAAAAGTGGAAATTTTTAGATGTCCAAATCCCCCAAACCACTCATTAACGAGGGGGATTTAGGATCTGGAGACACGAGATCCATCTAAAAAAATCAACACAAAAAGTTCAAGCCTAACCTAGGATCACTTTTGGTTAAGGATATATTTAAAATAGTTTGCAGGTGATCCCAAATCATTCATTAAAAGATCTGGCAAACGTTTTCACAAATACTTTGAAGGAAAACTTTCAGCAAAATTGTTCATCACTCTATGATTTATTCTCAAGCATAAAATCCACTTTAAAATACATAACAAGAGGGGCACCCCGCTTCATCGTGTGGTCCCAAACATAACCAGTGAAATGGGGTACCACCTCCCCACGAGCTACTTGGACAATAATGACTCCATGGATCCTGTCAGGGCTAGAGCCCAAAAGAAATAGAAGGATTATGGTTAGAGCCATAGCTCTATCATAAGGTCACTCGACAAAATATGGTAAAATGGTATTCAAATCTCAAACAAATTATTCCACTGACATCCATCAACATGGGAGGAAAATCAGTTGGTAACCACAAGCTTGAACCCTCCATTTTGAACTACAATCACATGATCTGTGGTGGTGGCATCAGCCAAAGACTTGCAAAAGAGAAAACCCTTAACATATCTCACAGGCTCCATCGTGAACCTTTGATTAATTAATCCACTTTCTCACTTCTTATACTATTGGTTTTTTCACTATTAAACATGCATTGATGCTTATTATTTCATTATTAAATTTGCATTGATTTTTCTTCATATCATTATACATTTTTAAATATTTAAATAATTTATATTTAAATTCATGGTTAAGTTCTTTATTAAATTAGTGTATAGAATTTTTTATTCATGGACTAACTGATTTGTCTCAACACAATGATTTGACTGCTAAAGTTTATAAATGTATGTTTTGGGTTAGTCGTTAGAATGGTTGGGTGCACAATTTGTTCTCCCATACACTTAGTTTCAATTCCAAGGGGCACATTTGAACAATTGTGATAAGGCTTAAAGAGTAGGAAACCCCACCCATGTGACGTGTTGACTCTTGTTAATTCATAAGTTATTGATATATTTAACTTGTAGGTTGTTGGATGTACTCTTAGTGTTATAGTGACAGTTGGAAATTTTAATAAATCATATTTTTAATTAACTAAACTCACTCAATTTGTACCCACTTTCCTAAACTATCTATAAGATTATTATTAATAAACTCACTCAAATTGTACCCACTTTCCTAAACTATCTATAAGATTATTATTAATAACATTTTTGTTTTAATATTTTCCCTTTATTGTTAGATGTGCATTTATGATTATTCTCTTAATGTTGTCATGTCCTTTACTTTTAATAGAGGTATGCAATATTTTCCCTTTATTGTTAGATGTGCATTTATTATTATTCTCTTAATGTTGTAATGTCCTTTACTTTTAAAAGAGGTGATCACCTTGATGGACCATTTTTATTATACATATATATTTTTATATTTATAGTTATAGTGTAGATTTTATTTTATTTATTATTATTATTATTATTATTTATTTTTTTCAACTTTTTCTAAATATATTTATTAATTGGTTTTTTCTGAAATCTCACATAAACATATTTATTAATTGGTTTTTTTTCTGAAATCTCAAATAAACATATTTATTAATTGGTTTTTTTTTTAATCTCATTACTTGAAATCATAAATTTGAAAATAAAATATTCAAAATATATGGAATATAAAAATATCCATGAGAATGAATCAGTAACAAACGCACATAAAAGTATTGAGGGAAAATAATATAATGAAATGTAATGAAGGTGCCTTTAGTATATGTATTTACACAAGATGTACTTTCATTATACTAATATTATAATTATTTATAAATAATTTATTTATATTATTTTATATTTATTATATTGTTTTCGTTTTTATAAATGTTTGACCTAAAATTGTTTTTATGGAAAGACTTGATGTCATTTTTCCTATTTCATAATGTTTTTTCATAACTCTTTATTCTTGGAGTTGTCATTTTTGAAGATACGGGACAATATGAAATTCTTAAACTTGAACAAAATTGTTGAATTGAAAAACGGTCTAACCATTCCAATTCAATCCTTGTCGACATTGCACTTACTTGATACTTGAGATGAATTGTTATTATAAAACCTAATTATATTAGCATCAATATGTTTTGGAACATAAGTCAGTGGTTTTCGTCCTAAGTGATATTGATACACTAACTATATGTCTGCTCTTATGATTTGGATGTCGATAAGGAGTTATTCTGACCTGATTTTTCCTTATCTTGCTTGTGGTGATTTCTTTTATTACTTGAGGTATATGATTTCCCACACACTGATGTTTCTTGGTTAAGCAGTAGATCTTCCCTTAGAATTCCTATCATTTGAACTACAACATTCTTGTATGTCTTCATTTCAATTATTCTCGAATTCTTCAAAATCATGATATTATCTATATCAATATTTGTTCCATTTTCTTCAACATGGACTATTACATCTAAAAATTTTAATGCTTCTTTTGTGATAAGTCCTTCTAATTTGTTCTCTAATGATTCTTATCATTTTTAATTTTCTTAATTTCCATAAATAGATTTTGATTATGATGTTAGAGACATGAAATCCCTTCCATTTTCATTTCATATATTTTATTGTTAATGTTTTTATATTCATTTTTATCATTTTTTAATGTTTTAATTTCTTCAAACAACTTCAAATTAAAACCCTTTAAGTAAAAATTTTCTTCTTCTTGTTTTTATAGGCCTTCGTCAAGTTTAATCTGCATATTTTCTTGTTTCAAATTTTTCTTCACATCTTTCGAATTCTTGCCTTATGAAAGTTATTTCTAACTATGGTATTTTAAGCAATAAATTCCTTCATTTTATGCATGGTAAATTTAGTAATTTCTTTTGCATATTTTATGTTGAATTTTGAATTTATAGACTGATCACCTTTGATATAGATTTTAGGTCTTTACACAAGGGTACTATCAAGTCCGACTTCATTGTAATGCGCTAAAGTGTCACTTTCTTCTTCTTCTCAAGAAAAGTAAAAAAGAAAAATCTTTGTGTTTAATATGAAGGTCCCTAGTTTTTCAAATTGAGGTAAACTAAGAATCATGTCGATCTTTTATTTAAACATAGTTACATCATTAAATTGAGATATATATCCCTAATCATTAATTTCCACTTGTATGTCCTCAATTTCGATAATGTTTCATACAAAAAATATCTTCGTTTTCACCTATATTTGGTTTTAGAATTGATAATTGATTTGTCAATTCAATATTGATGTAGTTTTCTTGGTCATTCACATGGATAACAATATTAATGTATTTTTCTTGTATACTCTCTTTTAATGTAAATAATTTGCAATCTACAATTGGCTAATCCTCATAGAAGAATATTCCACCACTGGACTCTCTTTTTCTTTGTCAAAAATTTATGTCAAGTGATGTTTTTTGTTAATAATTTATGTCAAACGATGCTTTTCTTATGAAGATTATGTATTTTTTGTATTAAGTGAATGTAGAAGGTGTTAAAGACCCACTTATTTACTATACCTTCAATATGTATTTTTATACTTGCTTATTAAATTTTATCTCTCTCTCTCTCTCTCTCTCTCTCTCTCTCTCTCTCTCCTCTCTTATAATATAATATATATATATATATATATGAATACCTTTTATTAAACTTCAAAAAAATTAAAATTTGTGTACAATTCCTTTCACATTTTTTACATTTAGCTCCTTGTTTAATTCCCTCCTTGTAAAGAGATAAAACTTACCATTTGCATTAACAAATATTTGTATTTTTTTACCTTGCAAATATTATGGGTTGCCAAAACCATGAGCATGTAAGCCATCAATGATGAAATAATTATAGTATATTATTTTTGCATAAATTCTTAAAGATACTAGTAAGTTTTACTTTTTATTCTTTTACATGTACTTCTTAACAAGACTTGAAAACTTCCAAGTTCGTGGGAGTGGGAGGGGTTATTTTACACCCCTATGATAGAAAAGAGTTACAATTTGTGTGGGGATTGAGTACTTCAACCAACAACCAAGGATAAAACCTGGCTCTATGGCAAGGTCTATAAATAGCTATAGCAAGAAGAATATGTAGGCTATTAGTCTTTGGTGACTCAATGATAGTGATCAGATGGGTAAGACAAGCCAGGGAAAACCTTATCATTTAATGGCAGAAGTGTCCTCAGGCACATAATTTTATTAATCAGAAAAATAATTACATAATTGATTTTGCAAGAGTTTACACCCGAACATCCAAACACTCTTGCAATGAGCTATTTATAACCTCCATGTCCTAACTACCTCTAATTATGGATCACTTATTAAATAACAAGTGTCCATTTACATTAAATGCTATTCAAACCAACTAGCTAACAAATCTCCTAAAATAGAGCCTAAGATACGACACATTTGGAGAGTCATATCTTGTTACAACAATATACTAATTCTAAATAATTAAACATTCTAGAATAACAATTATTAATTTAATTTCTTAAATTAATAATTGTTTTATTTCAATTTTATAACCTATGATAATAAATTATTTTTGGATCATCTAACATTCCCCCCTATGATCCAAAGATACATTACAACAGATACCAAGTTCATCTCTGAACTTAGTAAATTTTATTTTGCCAAGCGGTTTCGTGAAAATGTCGGAGATCTGATCTTCGAAAGGACAATAAACTGGCTTGAGGACATCTTTGGCAATGAGAGATCTGATATGATGATACTTGGTGTCCACATGCTTTGTCTTTGAATGAAAAACTGGGTTCTTGGCAAGTTTGATCGCTGACTGGCTGTCAATGAATAATGATGTAGTTTCTGCCTGAGAAATGCCCAAGTCCTGCAAAATTCTGCGCAACCAAACAATTTCACATGCTGCTTCCCATGCTGAAATGTACTTTGCTTCTGCTGAAGAAGTGGCCACTGTAGCTTGTTTCTTACAACTCCAAGATACTGTTGCTGACCCCATATTCATTAAATAACCTGATGTTGATACTTGATCATCAATACTCCCAGCAAAGTCGGCATTAGAATATCCACCAAGAACAAAATTTTTAGTCTTTGTGTAAAGAAGACCAAAATCTTTTGTTCCTTGGATATATCGAAGAACTCTTTTGGCTGCATTCCAGTGGCTGTCTCGTGGTTCCTGCATAAAACGTGAAAGAATACTGACTGCATAAGATAGATTAGGACGAGTATTTGTCAAATAAATCAAGCTGCCAATCAACTGTCTGTAAGTTGTACTATCCACCTTTCCCCCCCTTCAAATTTTGAAAGTTTCAAGTTTTGCTCCATGGGGGTGAGAATGGGCTTGCAATCTTGCATGCCAAATCGCTGAAGAACCTCTGCTGCATACTTACTCCGAGAAATGAAAATATGATGTGGACATTGGAAGACTTCAACTCCAAGATAGTAGTGAAGTAATCCCAAATCTGTCATCTTAAAACCTGCTTGTAACTCCTTTTTCACCTGTGTAATATGATCATCATGGTCGCCAGTAATGATCAAATCATCCACGTACATAACAAGAATTACCAAATTTTTTCCCTGTTTCCGCACATACAAAGTATCATCAGATTCACTTCGTTGAAAACCAACTTTCTTAAGGTATTCATCCATCTTTGCATACCAAGCTCGGGGAGCTTGTTTTAATCCATTTAAAGCCTTGATCAATTTGCAGACTTTATGTTCTTGTCCTTCAACTTCAAAACCTGGTGGTTGGGTCATATACACTTCCTCCTGTAAATCCCCATTGAGAAAATCACTTTTCACATCCATTTGATGAAGTTTCCATCCTTTTTTAGCGGCCAATGCGAGTGTTAATCGAATGGTGTTCCATTTTGCTGTTGGAGCAAAAGTTTCTTCATAATCAATGCCTTCCTGCTACGCAAAACCTTTTGCAAGAAGTTGTGCTTTATACTTTTCAAGTTCACCCTTCTGATTATACTTAATTTTGTAAACCCATTTGCACCCTATGGGTTTAACATTTGCTAGAAAATCAACAAGTTTCCAAGTGTTGTTATCAATTACTGCTTGATATTCGTCAACCATAGCCTGTTGCCATTCTTTATGTTTTACTGCCTCTTTGTATGTGGAAGGTTCAGTAAAATCATTTGCTATCAAGGCAAAGTTGCCTTCACTTCTATGTCCCCTTCTAGTGCCAGTTTGATTCTGTTCATCAGGCTTTACATCTTTCAAAAGTTGAACTGCCCATTTCGGAAGTTGGTGCTCACTTTTTTGTGCTTCTGTAAATTCCCCATCATTGTAAAGAGGATTAATATAAATGGATGTTCGTCGTTCAGGTGAAGAATGTAGAGAATCACTGTCAGAAGAACTGCTGCTGCTTGGAGATGCGGATGAACTACTTGAAGACCCAGTTGATGGTGTTGATGTAGAGGACTCATCTTCAGAGGAAGGAAAATCAAGTTCATACCAATTTGGTGAAGTTGGTTGACTTTTCTTTTTATCACTGCCCTTAGTTTCTAACTTGTGAAGAAGATTTTCAATTTCTTCAGCACTCTTACTCTCTGTTTCATCAAAAATGACATCCCTGCTCACAATGAATTTTCCATTGGTCAAAAGACGATACTCTTTCTTCTCATCAGAATAGCCAATCATTGTGCATTTTAAACTTCTCGAGTCAAGATTAGTTCATTTTTCTTTCGGAACTAAGGCATAACACACTGACCCAAAAACTCTAAGATGTTGAACTCGAGGTTGGAAACCAAACCAAGCTTCATAAGGTGTGATTCCGTCTAAAGAAGAAGTTGGAGATCTGTTTCATAAGTAGACAGCTGTATGGATTGCTTCCGCCCAATATGTTGGACTTAACCTCTTGAAGGTTAACATGGATCTCGCCATTCCTAACAAAGTGCGATTCATTCTTTCGACTACTCCATTTTGCTGTAGGTAGTAAGCATTTTGTTAACTTATCGGGATATACGTGTAAAGGAAGGATACCGAATACATATGGGCGAAAGTTTAGGGATAATAATGAAGAGGGATGTGAATTTATGTATCAGAGAATGTGTCTTAGTGCGGAGGATGGGGGCGTGATTGCTCTGGACTGGCCTGCGAGTTAGGACTTGGCGAGGGAGCAGGGGCTCGATAGCACACTCTTGCTTGTGCCAGGAACAACAGATGGAAGAAATGATGAAGTTGTCTAGGATTTCATGCGCAAAACGCTTCAGCATGGTTATTTTCTTGTTGTTATGAATCCCCGTGGATGCGCAGGCTCGCCTTTGACGACACCGTGGTTATTTACAGCAGCTGATAGCGATGATATCTGCATTGTTGTACACTTCATTCCAAGGTTACGGCCATGGTCTACATTGATGGGTGTTGGTTGGGGATATGGAGCGAATATACTAACCAAGTATCTTGGAGAAGCATCTGAGACAACTCCTCTAACGGCTGCTGTATCTATAGGGAATCCATTTGACCTGTATGAGGCCACCATATCATTGTCTCATTATTCAGTTCTTGACAGGAAACTTGTAGAGGGAATGAAAGATATTCTTCAGCGTAATAAGGTTATATTTCAAGGGAGGAAGAGAGGATTTAATATTTCAAGAGCATTGTCAGCAACATCTGTTAGAGAGTTTGAAATGGCAATATCAAGAATTGCCCGTGGTTGTGATACAATAGAGAACTTCTACGCCAAATCAAGTTCTAGGGAAATAATAAAGAAGGTGAAGGTCCCTGTACTGTTCATACAGAATGATGGCATCATGGCACCAAATTTTTCTGTTCCACTGAATACAATAGAAGAGAATCCATTCACAAGTCTTCTAATATATTCTTCAATTTGAACCGAATATGCTAGTGCAAGCAGGCGGGGCATGATGATAGCCAAACTTCCTAGCCCCTAGTTTCGTCAGCATTTCTTCCTGTGGCTGGTGGGGCAGCATTAGTAAAGTTTAAAGGAAGCATCTTAAGATTTCCCTATGGTGTTTGCAGGCATTTTTCAGTTGTGAAGGATTTTAGATCGAATGCAGTTTGATTTTGGCACAAAACACTCCCGTAACGTGTAGTTTAAGTTACTCACTGCTTAAATTTAACCAAAATAAATTTGCAGCTTATTAGAGAGAGCCTGGAAAGGTTACCATACACAATTTCAAGGTAGAGTGTAGTAAATATTTAACAACTAGTCATGCATGCATGGGCCCATAGGTCTCAAGGGTTCAACGATGGCTCTGATACCAAGTGTAACGACCCCGACCCAGCTAAAACAGTGAAATGACCCAGCTAAACTATATATATATATATAAATATATATATATATATATATATATATATATTATATAATATATATATATATATATAATAATATAATAATATAATATATTATATATATATATATATATATTATATATATATATTTTTCCTTATACACAACAATTACAACTAGCAAATAAACACCTTGAGATTTCAATTCAATAAGTACACACATCGCTGATGCCAATTTCAGGAACATAACACCACATTTATATACCTTTAATCTAAGGTCAAGTAGTAATGAAATACACTGGTACCATACACCGGAGAGGCGAGACTCCACTTGATTTGTTGTCGCTGGTATTTCCTTTTTTCCAGTCACTTCTGCGAGTGTATGATGATGCACTTGATCCGAAAACGAGACCCACCGGTTAACCTCCCAGCCTACTCCTTGGGTACTCTTCTTCCCCGCGGACCCCCCAGCTGCAATGGGGTTGTACAATGGCGGAAGAATCTAGCTAGAAGAGGAGAGCAACCTTAGCTCAAGAGTCCCCTCTCTAAAAATAAATCCTCTACCTCACCAAACTCACTATAGCTTCGTAGTCACTGCTTTGACATCATATCATCCATCCAACCATAGGGTTCCAAAAAAAAGTCCCTTCTCTCATGGCTTGCCCCTTCTTTTATAGGAGTCCTCATAGGTGACACTTGGCATGTCATGCATAATTATAATATTTTTCTTTTAATTTAATACTTGATTATTCACCTACCCATGTGTCATTCTCTCAGCAAGGGTCACCCAAAATTATTTACTTCACTTTTTATTTAAAACTAATATTTTCCTCACCTCACACGATTCCTATTTCTTCTCCTAGTTGTCTCTTTATTCCCCCCTTTTATTCTTTAAATTGTGTTTACTACTTGGAGTCAATTAATGAGTCAAGATTTTATCCCCAATCTACTTCCTAAATTAACTCAGGTTACCTCTTAGAGGGATATTCTTATGTTGGTTGATGCGACATGGAGCTTCTCTACATTTCTCTAAATTTAATTTATTTTTCTTAATTTAATTCACCTTCCTCTTTTCTTAATTAAGTTTAATTGGTTTAGGATTAATATTTATCCTTACAATATGTTTGTCTTCCCCTTTTATCTTATTAAACCACCTCATCTACCTAGCATTTTCCAACATGGGGAGGGTAGAATTTTTAAGGTACTCTATTTATTTTTTTCCTATGATCCTCCTTATTCCAAGTTTTATTTTTGATTTAATTTCCTTGGTTTCTAATCATCATTTTTCCTTGGTGTAACTCCCTAGCTTTCATTCCTTACTTATTTTTATTTATTATTGTTTATTTTTAATGATTCCAAGGGTGCCAAGTTTGGTTGTGCCCTTCAAGAATTTCCCCTGAAATTCCAAGGGTGCCACACCTAACAGTTTAATTGTGATGCCAAGGGTGCCAAGTTGGTCGTGCCCTTCAAGAATTTCCCTTGAAATTCCAAGGGTGCCACAACACTTGCCCTTCAAGCATCCAGTGACTACGAGGGGAAAGTATAGTGCAACGTCATAGACCACTATCATGTCTTATGTTGCCTGCTATAGTGAGACTAATGGTGCCGGGGATCAAGGAATCTGCCTTGATGCGCGCCCCCCAGTTAACTCCTCATGAGCGACCCAACTTTGGGACCTGCCCTCATGGCATCATGATCTTCAAGGCGAAGGTGTTTCAACCCTTCCAGCCCAAGTCACGACGGGAGTGCTAGTGGGTGAGATCAGGGACTCTGTCCCACCCCTCCCATGTAGTTCCATCCACCTGTACAACCCCATCACCCATATGTGAGTCATTCGGCCAAGCAACTCATCAGTGCCTGCAACCATTAACATATTATCAGAATATATATGAACATATTAGCACGTTTCAAGATCGATTTCAAAGATAAAGCAATATAAATTTTCATCAAACCAGGTGTCGTCAACTCGTCATGTGCGAGTGCCTCTGGTGGTTTTCCTGCCATACTCAATACTAATCAGTAACCAGGTTGTGCAATGTTAGTCATTTCATAATAGCATTATTACCAGCACCTGGTCATTCACATCATTGTTCATTGTGAACCAGAACCAATGTAAGTGGCTAACATAGGGGATACCTCCATCATGGCTAGAATCATCATAACCTTAATGGAACCATACATATAGATCAAAGCTATCATCATTATAACATCAATAGAAACATGTCTATCCTTTACTACTATCACCATCATGATATCAGAGTACACATAACCGTTAATTATATCGTAATTATAATATTAATAGAGAACATACATAACCATCACATTCACTGATAATAGAGTCACGCTTCTGGATCCTCAGCCTGAGTTACTCATAGACTAAAGTATCTAAGATAATGTCATATTAGAGTCAGGGGACTAGAGTGGGCACTACACATGCCCCCCAAGATTCATTTCAATCACCTAAGTAGGCTACTAGTTATTAATGGGTGGATGGAATGAAGGTTCATTTACAAGATCAAGTGAAAGACTTGACTAGGAATTTATGAGATCTAATCAAAGACTCGAATTGGAATGGGATTTGTTTGATTTTTTAACAAGCTTGACACAGGAAAAGAACCATGCTCATGACACCTTGTTTAATTTTTGAACGAGCTTGACACAAGGAAAGGAAATTTTCTCTGAAAACCTTGATTCTTTATTGAAGGAGATTGACACAAGACAATGATATCTGCTCCAAAAACCTTGACTCATTTTTTAAGGAGCTTGACACAACACAAGGAACTCTGCTTCAATACCTTGTTTCATTTTTTAGCAAGCTTGACACAAGCTAAGGAACTCTGCTCTGAGAACCTTGATTCATTTTTTAAGGAGCTTGACACAAGACAAGGAACTCTTCTCTGACACCTTGTTTATGGACCATAAGATGCCATGGCTTCCAATAGGTTCTCATCATATGGGAGAACAACACTCTGGAACTGATACATGTCAAGGGATCTAATGGAAAGATCAAGATATTATGCCCCCAATACATGATGCACTATATCACTAATTAGATCATCAGCAGGCACGATCATGGAACAAGTGTCCACATAATTAACCTATGGTGGGGGTGATACCACATGCATACAAGGACCATTTAGGGAAGATGGTTTATTGGGAGTCAAATTAGGACCAACAAACAAAAGTTGATCAATGGCCACAATTCTTCCTTCATGCAGGAAACACATTACTTGAAAGAGAGAAGAAATAAGAGATCCTATGACATAAACATAGTCACGACCAAGGAATAAATTAAAATCCAAAGGGCCTTATACAACTATTACATTGATATAGATGACCTTTCCTCCCAAAGTATAGGCAACTTAGGAAGAATCCCTAATGGTTGACTGGTTCCTTTATTAAAAGCCAACATATTTTGGGTAAGGGGCACAAGTTGCAGAGAACCTAAAGCTTTCCAAGTTGTTGAGGATATAATACTAACCGACACACCTTCATCTATGATTGTGCTAGGTACGAATATATTATAAGCATGTACTGTGATCTGAAAAGGCACGTAAGAAGGAAGAACGTATCTTGCCAGTCGAATCCAATCAAAGGAAGTGACCAAACTACTTGGATGGGGTGCCATGGGAACGAGACAAATTCCCCTTTGCATTATGGGAACGGGAGGATCGCGCCCCTATACCATGGGAACGAGAGGGTTTCCCCCCAATTCATTGGAATTTGAAGAAACAAGAAGAAGTTGGGCGTTATGAAGTTCACTCTCTACAGGAAAGGTAGGATCAAATGAAGGTGGAATCAAGTAAACCATTTTCTCAACCAATGGTTGGTCAGGAATGGACTCATGGGATTCACTTTCAGAGAGAGTGGGATTGACTAGAGATGCATTCTGAGTAATCACTTGACCAACTAGTGGAGGATTAGGCGAAATATTTCGATAACCAGTTGGAAGGCAAGGTCAATAAGATGTAAGGTTGTCCAACACTTTTGAGGTTTCATCCATATAAAGAAAAAGGTGAATAGGATGATTCCCTTCACATAGCCTACAAGGAAATTTTACTTTACCCTTTTTCCCATGAACATTACTATCACTAGTTGAGGGTTTACCACCAACATGATCTCCTGAGGCTAATGACGAAGGCCAATGTGAGCCTGTAGACTAGACTTCTAATACCTTAGGAATACTAGGACAATCTCTGAGAAGGTGGTCACCCATACAAAGTGTGCAAGGGAATTTAACTTTGTGGGGTTGATTGGAAGGTTTCTCCACATTAGTCGCATATGTAGCAATAGTTGCTTCGTTGCCCCCTTGCTTATTTTTCTTCTTCTTAATCTTCCTTTTCTTGTTCTTCCTATTCACTTGGTAACTAGCTTGCAAGCTTTCACTAAATGAAGAGGAAGAAGACAGAACAGGCGAAGAAGGAAAAGAGTCAACTTTAGGATAGAGGAGGTTTATATGGTTCAAGTGGAGGAGAACCCAGTTGAGAAGTATTTTGGACATTCGCAACCATCCGGGAAGGGAAAACATTGCCATATAAGGAGCACCAAGATTTCCAAAAGAAGGAAAAGGAACGTGATTCCCGTGAGAGGGATTTCCTTGATTGGTGGACTCAGGAGCTGTTCCCATTAGTCTCAACCTAAGATCTACTATGGAGTATTTCCAGAGAAAGGATGTTGTTCAGTAGTCAATAAAATTTTAGAAATTAACAGAAAATAAATAAAAAGGGGTAACTAAGCATGAGGGTTTACCAAGAAACCATGAACTGCAATATACACCTTGGCGAACCAAGGAATTAACGTATGGTAGCCAATCTCCATGAATGTTTTGTTTGGTGTATCATGGTATACAAGGTGGAATACTCAGTTACCTATGGATGGATGGAAACCTATAGGGGACTCCCAATATATACACGACGGTACGTGGGAGTGCAGCCTGTAGTAGTGTTGTCTAATGCGTAATCATTCGATGAGAGTGTTCCTTTATACTTTTCATGCATGGAGCACTGTCTGATATACCCGAAGGTGCGTGGAGAATGATCCTATACACTTATGTACGTGTAATGGGATTTCACCCCCGGAATACAATGTTAGAAAATAATGATAGCTCCTACATTTAACGATGCAAGAACACGTCTCTAGTCTATACGTCTAAATGTTTTCGTTAATGTTCCAAATGCTCCTTAGGTTAATTGAGATAAATTTTAAAGTTGATCTTCAATTAATTTTTGGTTTTAAGGCTCAAAGATCAATGTCACCTGAACACACTTATGATGCAACTAGTATGAGAAAGAGACTCTTTCTATTTCAATGAAGGTTATCTAGCATAGGGAATAAGTTCAAATGTTGATACAACAACCAAGTATGAAACAAACAAAGCTTCCTAACTATATCTTTCACTTTCCCTATTCCATTGCACCCACCAAAAGTAAAATGAATTTCAATTCATTGAAATGCACCTACATGATTTTTTTCACTTTTTATTTTCATGAATGAGAATGCATTTTTTAGCTTTCAACATTAAGAAATGTAATCTAAGATCAATGATAATCCCGAAAAAAAAAACTTTTCAATGAAATGTAATCTAATGCAATTCGAAAAGTAAACTTTGAGATGAAAGCTAAGAAAATGAAAATGCCATTTCTTTTATGGTTTTCAAAAGAAATAATAATGCTTTAACCAACAACAAATCAATATTCCTTCCACAGATACAAGCAGCAAAGAATAAATTCAATCGACCCAAAGAAATAAAGACTCAACCAAAATTAACTTTCACTACTTCAAACAATGGGATGGACTTTTGCAAACCAATAAGAAATCAACAAAAATAATGGAAGACCCTATGCACACAGAGTAGGAGAACACTTCAGTGATCAAGACACACTAGACCTTTCTGGTAGAAACCCTAAAAAAATCCCAATTTTTGGATAAACCCTACTTTAATGGTAAAAATCTATGTTGATAAGGTCTTTAGTGCTACTTTTATGGTCAAAATATGTGTTGACTTCAGTGTGACTGTAATGGGTAAAACCAACGCTGATAGTGAGATTGTTTCTGGAGAAAATGTGTTGGGCAAGAAATACTTAGGAAAATAAAAAGAAAATCAAAGAGAGATCCAAACTTAACACTCTAAAGAACAAACTACTCAAAATGCAAACCCATAATGAACCAAAAGCTACAGATCACTAGGAGTTTGGACAAACTAATAAAAAAGATCGAACATAAAAAGGAGGTTGGAAGGGTTATAAGCTCCCCAACAGGGTCGCCTTGTATTGTGCAAGAAATCATTTCTATGGAAATAAATGATCCCTCTAGTCCTATGGGAGGATCTAGCAACAAACGAAAACAAATATTTGCAAACTTTCCAAGTTTATACTAGAAAAAACAAAGGAGGATAGATGACCTACCTCACTTTGATGCTAACATCTATTGGTGTCATCCTTGATTCTTTCGCTTCCAAGTTCAATCTCCTCTTTGCCATTATGGATGAATAACTTCAAGGAAAATCATGTGGAGACAACAAACACATACATATAAAAAACCATTCCAATATAAACCATATAACAGATCAAGGAATACTATACTAAATGAGCAATGATTATTGAATTTATGGAAAGAAAACACATAATGTATTATTAATAGATGGTAAAGAGAGCATTACAACCAATTAAGCCTTAATGTTGGAAGCCTCCTTTAGGCGAGTTTCCAAGTACTAGCCTTAACCTTCAAGCACTTTTTCTTCCTTAGAAAAATGGGCAACATTTGGGCATAGTTCAATGCTAGGAAGGCAACCAACCATTAGTGCCCAGTTATGGATAGTAGGGATCTCATTTATAGGGAAGGAGAGGGAGTTAAGGATCCACAAAAGGAGGGAGAGGTTCCACATCTCAAGGGAAAGATACATGAAATTAGGATCAAGGACCAAGAATGGGAGGTCTCGTTCTAATCCTTATTCACATATAACGAGCTCTCCGTTCTCGAGACTTATAATAAGAGAAGCTTCTCTTCCACTTTAGGAAAAACTGCCTAAAGAGGTTCAACGAGGTTTTCCTTATAAAAGTTGCACTAGATGCACTAGGATAGTATAGTGCAACAAGTTACCATCACAGGTCACTTGTGATGCAAAACGCGCTGATCTTGAAAACAAGGTTTTTGACAAGTTTCTTCAGAATTTCTTTCAAGGCAGGTTTTCTTCTTTTCTTCAAGGATGCTTGTGAACATGTTTAATGGTGAACACACTGACAAATTTCATCATTTTGACATTTCAGGATATGAGACGGGGAGTGTGACAAAATAATTTATAACATTTAGCCACTCAATTTTTCTCAGGGTTAAGGTATAATGGTCTCCTTCTTGATTTCTATTTTATTGCAACTCATTTGAAATGAATTCTCCACCATTATTAGACCTAAAGAATTTGATTATTTTCCCTGTTTGATTCTCTATCAGTGCCTTCAAGTCCTTAAACATATCAAATTCCTCATCATTATGTCTCAAAAATATTATTCATGGCTTACGAGAGAATTCATCCACAAATATTTTATAGTAGATACAGTCACCAAGATATTTTACCATCATTCATCCACATAGACTAGAATGTATGAGTTGAAGTATCCCATTTGACCTTATTCTAATAGAAGGGAATGGTCCCCTCATCTTCTTTCCATTAGCACATCTTGGACATACTCCATCATGATTTTCTTGAACCTTAGGCATTCCAGAAACCATCCTCCTTACCTTACATAGGGCTTCATAGTGAAGGCGAGAAAATATTCGGTGCCACATCTCACATTGACGGTTACTATCATGAACCAATTCTTAGACTAATATTCCATTGACTTTATAAAGGCCTTCAATCCTTGATCCTAAAGTGAAGGCATCCCTCAGATGAGATTCCATAGGTAAAGTGAGAACTTTTCATCTTATAAAAGAAACTCTTGTTCCTTTATCTTATGTGGAATATATTGATACTAGATTCTTTTTCAATCCTAACACATATAGGACATCCTATAGATGTGTAGTTTTACCATAATCCAAATCAAATGAAATAGAATGAATTCCCTTCACATGATAGGTAGAATTATCCCTAATAATGATCTTCAAATTTGTCTCCCTCTCAACCAAGTTTGAGAGAACTTCACGATACCTCATGAAGTGTCTAGATTCCCCACTTTCTACCAACCAACTATAAAACGAATATGGAGGGGAGGAACTAGAAAGAGAAAAATAAGAAAATATTCATATTGAGTAGTAGTTGTATTATTTCCATACCTTTAGTTCTTTTATCTCTTTTGAGAAAGGTGTCTTTCATCATGATTATCAAGACCTTGTCTTCTTCTTCTATATTTAGACATGTTGTTGTTGAAGCCATGATTGTTGTTGTAGTTGGACCTTGGAGCACTTCTCTTTTCTAGACAGCCTCAGGCATAGTGACCATGCTTGTGGAAATGATATCCTTCAATTCTTCTCAATCTTCTCTTAGAGTACTGAGGTTTAGGGCATGCTTTCTTGGATTAGATGGCATTCCTCTTCCTTTCCTCTTCTTTTCCCGAGAAAAAAATGCAGTGGAATCTCCTTATTCATGTTTTTGAATCCTTCCTCTTGATATCATCATGGTCTCTTCTTGTGTGCACTATCCAATAAGCTCATCAAATTAATGGAACCCATCATTGTTTCTAATAGTAGTGATGGATGTCTCCCAAGTTAGAGGAAGACCTCCAAGAGTAATGAATACCAAATCTCTATTAGATGTAACTTCTCTAGCAAACAACAGTTGATCCTTAAGTTGGGATATACTCATGAAGTATGATTGCACAATTTCTCCTTTTTCCATCTTAATATCCTTGAGTTGATTCTTCAAAGAAATAATGTGGTTCAAGTTGTTGACTTCATACATACCAGCTAGTTTTTCAAACATTTCATTGGACTTCTTAACCTTTGAAATATAAATAAGAAAATGATCTCTTAAAGAATCAATAATTATTTTCTTAGGTTTTACCTCACATTTCTTGTACTTGGATTTGATAGCAACATAAACATTTTCAGGAGACTCGGGTACTTTTCCTTCCACATATTCCAAGACATCATTTTCATCTAAAGTTACTTCCAAACTGGTTCTCCAAACAACATGGTTAGATGAGTCATTCAACTTTTCTTCAACCTTGAAGTATGAGGTAGACATATTAACCAATTCAAATAAGCTCCTTCCAATCAAATTCCTTCACAAGTGATTTCTCTTAACTCCTTGGGCTTGTCTTCACCTCAACTCTGATACCATGTTAATTTTCTAATGTTCTATGTTTGACACAATCACTTATTACAATTATTCCTTATTAGAAATCACTTTTATCCAATAAATCTAGTCTTCCAACAACAATAAGCAATTGTAGATAGAACAATAAACCAAATGCACAATAGAAGACAAAAGAACAATAGAGACACAACAATTTGGTCAAAAACTAGGGGAAAACCCCGCAAGGGGGAAACTCTTTCAAAATTCTTATTCTATTATATTTCCATCAAATGTTCAACAGAGAGTTACAATGTCAAAGTACATCAACAATGAGTCAAAGGATCAAACCATTGACCAACCAAGTCAACTATCCAATATCCAAACCAATGTGAGTAATATAGTCAAATCTGATCAAAAGTTAAATCTACAATTTATGGTCAAAGTAAATAATATTTAACCTTTCCCTATCTAGTCCTAGTCAATGGTCAAATCAACCTCTAAAATATTTGGTCAAAGTAGCAAAAAACTTGACCTCCTTAGCTCAGTCAACCCTAGTCAAAATAGTCACAAAATATACCTTAAAATCAAGTCAATGCATTATGTCAATCTATCATCAAACCTACCTAAGATCTTTGGTCAACTATAATAAGAATTGCTAGAAAATATCGGCCTTCTCTCTACTGAATTCAGCCTTCAAAACAAATCCAAAATTCTAAGTCATTCCAAGTCAAACCATGCCCAAAATGGAAAGCCAATGTAGTCAACAAATTCTCTTTCTCTCCTCTTCACATGTGTGACATTGTACCTACAATTTCAGAGTTGCATGAACCAATCATGAGAAGATGTGATGTATTGATGATGCCTCTAAGTGATGTGATATGAGGTGTATTTATGTGGTTGATGAAGTTGAATTTCCATGCCCAAGCCAACTTATATTTTTGTGCAGAAGTGGGTTTTACATTAAAACTAATATTTTTCTTTGAGTAAATTAAATTCTTCCAAGGGCTAGTAGGGTCTCTAGAGGATGAGGAGGGCTTCCCAAAGGAGGGAATTTCTCCCTCAGCTGCCAAATTTCAACATATTGGGACATAGATCTACATTGCATTTTTTAATGTCTATGATCTTTTGGTGGGTCACATGGATCCATTATGTATTTCTCATGGCCATGTTCTAGCATTTCATGTCATGAATCCCTAGATTATAGTATGAAACCATCTTTAGTTTCTCTTTATGACTGAGCATGGGTATGTTCAACGCATAGACAATATTAGTATGATTGAGACTTCAACATTTGAGTTACTTTGATTCAGCTTTGCAGTCTTGGCTCCTTCCTCCCATTTTGAGCTCTTAGGTTTTTGTAATGCATTTCAACCATAAATTTCTCTTATGACCTCATGCATTAGGGGGCATTTGTTATAGCCTATTTTACCCACATTAAGTTAGTTGTAGGAACCCTTATCTTGTTGACGTTGATGCATAGCTTTTTCTCATGATTTTTCCTCTTTTACATTAGTGTCACTGCTTTTCCACTTATATCATGTAGCATGACCCTAATTCATAGTGTATAACTAGAGTTATTTGACATATTTTTGCTTTGTATGACCTACAACATTGTTTTTTTTTTTAGACAATAACGGTTATATTGAAATGGGCGGTAAACCAGCTGCCGCGAGCTTTACAAGTCTGAAGAGTCCATTACAGAGAACAGGGGAATATGTGACAATGCAGATCCAATCCGGGAGAAATGCAGGTCAAATCAAGGTTCTGAGCTAGAGAGATAAACTACTTCTGCGCGTTGAAGGCTGTAGATGAGATGGCGCCTCCTGCAAAGTCTTCAAGCGGATCATGAGCTGACTGTATATCGATTTTCGCTTCAAATGGGCTGCCTGCAAATTTGTGATGAACTGTTCCAGCAGACTTCCTTGGCACAAGACTGACCGCAGAATGAAGGATTTCCACAGTTGATATTGCCAACAGAGAATGGGAGGATTCACAGATGTTGTTTCCCGGGGAAGACCGACTCTAAAATTTCTGGAATATGAGTTTAAAGGCCCAGCCAACAGAGATAGGATAGCCCTTTCTAGCCTTTAAATCGACATCAACAATGAGTATATGCTGTCGCTTTTTATGATTTGAGACCCTTCAAAAACAGAAGTAATCACTGATAGCTTCTTGCAATATGTATTTTTTACTATGCTCAGAAAGGTACATATCAGTGGTGAAGAAGGATACCGCAATATAAAGATATATATAATCATAAATATCAGCAAAATGTACATTCAGATAGGCTGTAAGATAGCACCTGGAATATGAGTTTAAAGTCCCAGTCAACAGAGAGAGGATAGTATGGTGAACAGTGACTCTATCCAGCCTTCAACTTCTTGTCAACAATGCGTATATGCTGCCCCTTTTTATCAGATTCAAATAACAGAGAGCATACTCGGAATCTGGATTCAGCTTTGGGTGGTCTGGTTACAAAATTGATTTAACAGAGAGCTCCTCTTTCAAATAGGGGTGGAGGGTCGAGCTGGAAATTTAAG
Source organism: Pinus taeda (assembly GCA_000404065.3). Lineage (NCBI taxonomy): Eukaryota > Viridiplantae > Streptophyta > Pinopsida > Pinales > Pinaceae > Pinus > Pinus taeda. The sequence goes on from APFE030214787.1 coordinate 212,624, forward strand.
GTATTGAGCAAGATGATTCAGTTGAGTTTATTACCAGGGATCTTCGAGAGCAGAGGACACCAAGGTTGGCCTCATTATCAGCTAGGGAGTTGAGGTTCCTTAAGATATGAAAGAAAGATATTTTGTTGAATTTAGGGAGCAGAAGCTTGATTTTCCTAATGATAGAGGCTAACTGAATCTGGTGAGAGTTCCTAGGATGAAGCATGGCCTGGATGATGAGTTTTGAGTCTCCGAAGACTGCGAGAGGAAGGATATTCCTTTTGATCGCCTGAGTCAGCCCTTGCCACAATGCCAGAGCCTCTGCTCTGTTGTTAGTTTCAATTCCTAGACCCCAATGGAATCTCAGTTCTGGAAAGCCTCCAGGGCTCAATAGAACTCCCCCACTGCCAGCGACCCCAGGGTTTCCTTTAGAAGCCCCATCGAAGAATAAACAATGCTCTTCCAAGGCCGATCTTCACTTGATAAATTCTTGTTCTTCCAGCCTGATCTCCCAGCTGGAATGAACGGGGACAGATTGAGGGGGCCTTTCCTTTAGCTTTGGAACTAATTCTTTAATTTAATTCTCTTCTTCTATGAGCAATCTTGTTTCATTCCTTGATGTAGCATTGGCTTCTAGAGCCTCTCCCAACAAAGCCTTTATTTTAGAGATAACTCTTATTGGAGTGCAACTTTCTTCTCGAAAAATTCTGTTGTTTCTTTCCAACCATAATTTCCAACAAATAAACTTAGGGATCCACATCCAGCTGGTTTTGAGAAGACTTTTGTTTTTAAGATAGAAGGGAGATAAGCTGGCCCAAGTTCTAAACAAGGCAGGAATGTTGTCTGGGAGAACGAGGATAGTGGGCTCTAACAGTAGCACCCCCCTCCAGACTTCTTGGGAAAAGGGGCATAGCAGCAACAGGTGATTGGTAGTTTCTTCATCAGATCGACAGAGGGGACATCTGGAAGGTCCTTCCATTCCTCTTCTTCTCAAATTATCTCTAGTGAGGATGCTTTGATGTGCCACGGTCCAACAGAAGAAGTCTATTTTTGGTAGAGCTGGAAAGTCCCATATAAATTTCCATTGGGCCGAATTTGGAGGAACATGGGGAGCAGCCATAATTCTTTTGTAACCTTCAGCAACAGTATATTGACCAGATATGGACCCCCAACCTCTTTTGTCTTTAGCATTGGCTTTTGAAGGAGATTTTCCTTGAAGCATATCTAGAAGTAAAGAGGCTTCCCCCTGCAGCATTATGGGGACCTCCCCCAGATTCCACCCATCCCAGGTTATGTCAGGAGCTTCTTTCCAGTTCGAAATGTCCCACAATGTGTGCAGATTACGAGACTGAAGCCAATGTTTAATGTTTGCAAGACCATTCACCTGCTTCATTGGCTGGTCACCCAAGATCGAATCATCCCACATATTGATTTTCCTTCCATTGCCAGGGATCCAATATAGGTGTTGGCTGAATTGCTCCCTTGCAGCATTGCAAAGATTGAATATTAGTGAACCTTTTAGAGTTCTTGGGGGATTATCCAGGCATCTCAATCGCTGCCCTTGGAAGTATTTCTTCCAAATAACTCTTTTACTCCAGCTAGTTTTTCCAGAGACTAAATTCCATAGGGTCTTGGCTCCCAAAGCAAAATTTTGAGCAGCCAAATTGCGTAGCTGGAGGCCTCCTTCCTGAAATGGACTCTTGAGAATTTCCCAGTTCACTAAATGGATTCTTCTGTCATTGTTATTCCCACCTTCCCATAGAAATCTTCTCAACAGGCTATCTAACTTACTAAGAAAGGTTTTTGGGGCAAGGAGGATTGAGTTTTGGAATAGAGGCATGCTTATTAGGACCGATTTCATGAGGATGAGCTTCCCTGCATTGTTCAACCATGAGGCACCCCAGGCTTGGATTCTGTTCTTTATTTTGTCAAGAAACGGCAGCCAGTGAGCAACTTTAGGCTTAGTTTTGAAGATTGGTATCCCGAGATATTTAAATGACTCCCAATTTCGGTTTCCTTCCATTTCTAAAAGTCTTGCTATGTCAGACAGTTCTTTAGTCGTGCAGTTACAGCCATAGATGGAGCATTTTCTATAATTGATTTTGCTGCCCGATATCAGCCTGTAAATGTCGAGTTCCCTCTTGAAATGCCTGGCAGAAAACAAGTTGGCTCCTCCAAGCAGCAGAGTGTCGTCAGCAAATTGGGCATGATTTATGTCTTTCACCTTGTGAGTAGTTCTGAGGCCAGGAAGAGTTTGAATTTGCTGATTATGATCTAGTTGGAAACTGAACACCAAGGCTTGGACAACATATAGGAGCGAAGACAAAGGGAATCCCTGTCTCAGGCCCCTAGAAGCTTGGAAGAAATCAGTAGAACGACCATTAACCAAGGGCGCAATCCAAGGCGAGGCAATACAGGCTTTCACCCAGTTGATGAAATTTTTTGAAAAGCCTAGCTTCTTCATCACAGCAAATAGAAAATCATGTCTCACCCTATCAAATGCGTTAGCCAAATCGAGCTTAATCACCATGCCTTTCTCCTTTCTTTGGCAACTAGAGTGGACGGCTTCTTGGACCAGCACAATATTATCCAAAATCTTTATGCCTTTTATGAATCCGCCTTGATTTTCAGGGATGATGTCTGGCAAGATGTTTTTCAGCCTGTTGGCTATTATTTTGGAGACCAGTTTATAGCTGGAATTACACAAAGATATTGGCCTAAATCTACTGAAGTCAGAGGCGCCTTTCTCTTTTCGGATAAGAGCTAGGAAGGCTGAGTTGATGCCACCACCTATCTTTACACAATTCTGGGATTTTCTGACCATCCTCAGAAGATCTTTTTTGATTGTTGACCAGCAAGTCAGAAAGAACCTGACAAAGAACCCATCTGGCCCTGGGGCTTTATCGGGCTCCATATTATTCAGTGCCTCCTCAAGCTCTTCCATACTAATCGCGGCTGTCAGCGTATCGTTATCCGATTCCTTGACACAATTGGGAATTAAATTGAGTAGATAAGAGTGGGGATCAATATCTGAGTCTTCAAGAGCCGAATACAGGTCTTGGAAGAAGGAGTATGCAGCTCTCTTGATGCCTTCGAAATCCTTGATCACAGTATTCTGGTGTTGGATTTCTGAGACTGATTTGAAGTTCTTTCGGGCTTCCGCTTGCTTATGAAAGAAACTGGTGTTATTATTGCCGGATTTCAACCAGAGCATCCTAGACTTCTGCCGCCAAAACTCTTCCTCCTCCCTGCTTGATCTATGAACCTCTTTTTGGAGCTCAACTTCTTTTAGAAGCATACCTTGAGAAATAGGGATTTGCTCCATTTCTATTTGATGAGCAGCAAGCCTATTTGTATTTTCTTTTCTTTTGGTTGTGGGGGTTTGCAGTCTTTTAGCCCAGTCTTTTAGATTTCTTTTTAGAATCCTGATTTTCTCTTCCCACACAAAGAAAGGAGAGCCATGGACGGGCCTATTCCAAGAGTCAGAGACCACCTCTTGAAAGCCTTCTTGCTGGATCCACAAAGTGCTGAACCGGAAAGGGATGGGGCCAAGATTGCAGTCGAGAGAGAGCTCGAGAAGAATTGGCTTATGATCAGAGGTGAGATTTGGGAGAATTTTAGAGGATGCCATAAGACCGCTAGTTAGGAAGGAAGAATGGACAAGAAATTTGTCCAGACGGGCAGCAATGTGATTGGGGCTTGTTCTTTTATTGGACCAAGTGTATTTTCCTGAAGAAGGTTTAATATCCTCCAGGTCCCAGCCCAACATTATGTCTTCAACCCATTCTCTGGCAGGATCCCTGACAATGGAACCTCCCTTTTTCTCATCAATATCAAGGGTGACATTAAGGTCACCTGCTATTATGATATTCTCGGGGTTTTGCTCTAAAAGAAATGTATGAAGCGAATTCCAGCAGATTTTTTTCTCACTTGACAAAACAGGAGCATAAACATTAAACATACTTACTTGCTGACCAGAACTCTTGTGAAGGAGCTGAGTGAAGAGCCAGTGAGGGCTGCTTTTTTCTTGAATAAAGTCATATATGGTGCTGTTCCAGAAGGTGGCTATTCCACCAGAGGCACCTCTTGCACTAACCGCTTTTCCATGGCCTTTGTTCCAAAAAATTTTACTAGATTTGAGGATGGAAAGATCCTCCAGCTTTGTCTCCTGGATTAGGAGGATTTCAGGCGAGTATATTCTCACTAAATCTTTCAGGGCTTCCTCTTTCGACCTGCTGCCTAAACCTCTGCAGTTCCAGGAGACGTATTTCATTATTTACTTTTGTGGGGAGAGGAGGCTCCCATTGGAGCCTTGTTGCTTTTGCGTCCAGATCTGGTATTCATCATTGATTTGAGAGTTTTTTGGGATCCCTGGAGGACATCTTTGTAAGTTTCTTCCTCCCTCTGTTTCTTCTTGGATTTCCGCCCTCTAGTCGTCTTGATTGGAGTGGCCAACGAATTGTCAGATTCAGAATCTCTCTCTTCTGAATCGCCTTCAGAGTCTGAGCCTAGGCTAATGTGATCTTCATTGCCTTCGTTTCCTCTCTGACACTCCTCTGGTGTGGGAACTGTTGATTCTACTACATTTGTTTTTCCTTGTTTCTCCATATTTCTGGTTTCTTCTTGGTTCTCCTTATCACCCATCTTTTCTCCAGATGGAGATCCGACTTTGGCAGCACCGGCTTTTGAGTTGATGTGAGGATTTCCCAATGGGTCGGAAGTTTTATGTCCGGAGGGTTTTGGGATAGCTTTTCCCTTTCTGATTTCTTTCCAACCTTCTTCTTCAACTGTGTTCCTTGATGGGGCTTTTGGACAGTTTCTCTGGAAGTGTCCATGATAATGACAAGTTCGACATTTGAAAGACAATTGCTCGTAGTCCAACTTTTGGTAGTGCTGCCATTCTCCAACTTTGAGTTTAATCGCTTCTGGTAGCCCGGCTTCCAGATCGAATTCTATGCAGATTCTAGCACAAGTATATTGACCCTTGTGATCATCTTTGTCAATAAATCGACCCAGCCCATTACCGATCTTCTGCAGAGATTGATAGCTCCAACAGTGAAGAGGGAGATTGGGTAAACGAACCTAGACCGACGCCTCCTTGGGGACATCAACAGATGGATCAAAGTCAGGACTCCATTTATTGAGATACAGTCCCTGATTTCCCATAAAGTACGGCCCGTTTCTGAAAACCAGGTCGCGATCTTCCTTGGTGGTAAATTCAAAAATGAAATAGCCTCGCCATACAACATAACAAATCACATTATTTTCCAGCTGCGGTCTTTAGTTTCGTTGTATCCAATCATCCGTGGTATTAGTGGACGGCCATCGGCCGATGAACTACCCTACCAGGCCTCTGTCAGACAACGTAAGAGCTATTTTAATCGATTGCTCCTCTGGGAGTGCTATCTCTGGAATTTCGTCAAGCTTTTTAATGAATTTTGGGATTTCAATGTGCTGATGCTGCTTCCCTTTCTGTGTTAACAGCCTTCTGAAGGCATCTGCAGAGGATTGAGGAGGGGTGGGAGCAGACTCCCCACCCCTGGGACCTCTCATGGCAGCGTCCAAGAACTTGTCGGCGGTAACCTACAGGCGTTTTCAGCAGCAGCACGCGCTGTGATTTGGTGTTTCCTACCTACAACATTGTTGGGCCTTCTATATTTTGTCATTTTCGAGGAGATCATATTGAATGCTTTCTCTATTAGTTGTTTAGGGGTGAATTATTTTAGAATTTTCCTAACTTCTTGAGCCCCTAGTTGTCTAGATAAATTCTCCTAGAGAGGGAAAAAGGCCTATATAAGCTAGTACTTTTCGGGAAAAATATGATCTCGAGGGTCAGAAATAGCATGAGAGCTCTATTATTTTGATGAGAATAGCTTTACTCGAGGAGAACAAGATTGCATGTTGGGGAGAAAATGCCTCATTTGGATGGTATATCATTGCATCATTACATCATTTTTTTATTATAATAAAAGTCAATTTCGTTCCCTCATATTGGTTCCATTTGATTATTTATGTTATTCATTGGTTTTTCAATTGTTATCATGTTGACAGTGCTTCTAGAAATATGTTTGGTATTTTTGTTGGTTAATTTTTTGCAAGTCATTAGTATTTGGGAGCTAGGATTCAAGATATTTCTGGTGTATTCCCTCAAGCTAACTGCACCAACCATTTTCTTCTTTAATTGATAGGTATGACCTATCATCCTTCCTTTGCAATTTATATTGTTGTTTGCATAAAATAGGGATTGGTTTAATTGCACTCTTGTTCACACATATGTCTGGTGAGTCCTAGGCAAGGCTAATGGAGCAACAACTCCTTGTGATTGAGTAATTTAGATCACAACAACATTTCCAATTCTTTTATATGATCTTAAAATTTTTACCTCAGTCATTTCAATATGTCTTTGTATATCTATGAAAAATTCACAGTCTAAAGTTTCCCAGAAAAGGAATTATAGAAAAAATGTCATGATCACTCTTTTGAAATCAATTTTATGACCATTCACAAACAATAGATTCCATGTGGTACATCTCTAATATTTTAGTGAGCTAGAATATAAAAATTTTAGTAGATACACCTTGAGAGTTTTTCTCAATATGTTCAAAATTTCATAGTATCATTCTTCACAGGAAGTAAATCATAACACAAGTTCCAAATTCACTCATCCAATATTGATTTAAGGATCATTCACAAACCCTAACTTCCACAAGGTATATATATGAAATTATTGTGAATCATAATATGAAATTTTGATTAGATGGATATTCAATTGTTTTAAAAATGTGCTCACAATTTCATGGTCTAATTCTTGACAAAATTAATTATAGGAAATTTAAAGATTCACTGGTTTAAGACTAATTTTAGGACCATTCACAAACTCTAACTTGTATAGGGTACATATATGAAATTATAGTGAATCATAGTTTCAATTTTTTACCAAACAGACCTTGCAATGTCATATTAATCTTCTCCGAATTTCATGGTTTGATACATTGCATGAAAAAATGTTAAAATTGCTAACTAAGGCCAAACTCCATCGGGGTCATCTTATTTATGGCAGTTGATATTTTTATTGTATCCCTCTCATTAAGAGGTGTAGGATTGATCTAAAGATCATCCAATTCCGATAAGTATTCATGGAGTTATGAATTTGTTTGTGTTATAAGACTAATTGTCAAGTCGGCGAGCAACTTATGTAGGCTCAAGAAGCCCAAAGGTCATATCTATTTAACCTCTACGTTTTAGTATAAATATAAAGGACTTGAAGTCATTTTGGAACACATATACACTCTTAAGGTGATCTCCTCCTCTCCACGTCTCTGGGTTTTGGTGAAGGAGAGACACTAAAAGTGTACGCTGGTGTTGTATGGTGCCCTAGCTGCAACATGATGATCCTATCAGCAAAGATGGAGGCCCTTATACACTATCATTAACGAGCCTTTAATACGCTGCCTGTAGAAGCCTAAACATAGATTAATAGAGACCTTTTCATGCATCAAGAAGGAGCCATGTTCACGCATCAAAGGAGACATGTCCAACGCAGGTCATGAAGATCTATCCACAGGCAAAAGAGACACCTTGCCACAGTAAGGGAAGGAATTTATATGCTATAATGGAACACCTATACATACACAGATATATATACGCACGACATGAAGATACTTATCATGCAGTCATGAAGAACTCACTCACTGTCTTGAAGACTATTATATGCAAAGCATAGACCTTACGTGCAATTCATGGAGACTCACAGTCATGGCCATAGAATGATAAACCTATGATCATAACACAGTCTTCTAGACGCAGATTTCCCTAGGCCGTAATTCATGTAGGTATATATGCAAAAACAAGGGAAGGATCATCTAGCCACAGTCACCTAGCTATGGTCTTTATGATGCTTAATCGTAGTCAATAGAGGAGGTATGTTTGATACATGGGCTGTTAAGTTACAGCCAGGCTGTGTGGTAGGCCGCAGGCCATACCACCACAGCAAGGGATAGTGTGGGCAGTTTTGGAGTCTTATTGGGTCTTAATCTTCAGCGTAATCACACCAGGAAAGGTTGCAGAGATTAAGGGTTGTTCGGATGACTGTTTGAGGACTGTTGCAGCAACCGGTCACCATCACAACAGCTGGGAAAACAAGCTTAATGGAGTAGCAAGGAACAATAAGCATACACGAGACAATTATATGCATGATGATATGAGCATGGGTAGCATAATGATAAATGAGATCATGGGCAGTTTGATGATGAATACGACCATGGAAGATGCAGCATGATGAGCAGCATGAAGATGAGAGTAGCTTAGTCATCAAGGTTCAACACTGTGATGGTACAGCATGGTGCTACATGGTAAGGTGCAACAAATGGACGAAATGCATAATCAGTTGAATGAAAATGCCTTCAACTAATCTCATGTATCATCATCGGAGATGATTTATGCTCAGATTTAGATAAGTCAATGTGTTGACTTATGTTGTAAATGTACTATCTCTCTCACTTTCTCTACTAAAATTTGAAGAACATAAAAGAAGAAATGATCAAGGGTTTCCCCACATTGGGGTTTGTCCCTGGCTGGCGCCACATCTTGTGTCCTCTTGTTTTGGCTTGTCTTCTACGATTTATATTTATGTTCTATCTGCAGTTTACTTTAATGCTTATGTGATTGTTGATCAGGAAAAGATAACTAAAATTCAAATAAATTTCTCTAGCATAGAACATACCTAAAATCAACATGGTATCAGAGCATAGGTGAAGACAATGCCCAAGCAAGAGTGAAAGAGGAATCACCGAAGACAGTTGGGACAGGACAAAAGGATCAATGAGATCATCAATGAGATCATCATCCATATTCTAATTCACTAAGGGTGAAGTTGAAGCAGATAATATTATCAGAATGACGAAGCGAAAGTTTTTGATGGCCTACCTAAAGATCACTTCATTGGGAAGTTTGGATCTAAGGGTGGAAGGAAAGGTGGATGCCTTAGTTACAATAAGTTCATCCATTATGTGAAGGAGTGTCTGAATGGCAGAGATATCTTCAATGATCAAAGGAATGACAAATAATGCAGGTCATCAAGGACACGACCGACTCTTCACAAAAAGCAAGGAACCCTAGGTATGAAGAATCAAATGTTGTTTCTAATAAGATAAAGAAGTGTTATCTTATATTGGCCCTCTCCTTTAGATTCTTTTGGAATATTGATTGTAGTGCTTCAAGGTACTTCATCAGATAGATGGGTACACTCTCTAATTTGGTAGAGATGGAAACAATCATGGGATTATACTTAGAGCCCATGCCACCTTTCCCGAAAAGGATGCTGGGAATGCTATCCCTCAACTGAATGGGGGTAACTCAATTCATTTATAGAATCTCTTTTATGTACCTGATCACAAGAAGAACTTAGTGTCCATTTCAGCAATGGAAGTCTAAGGTTATAAGGTGGCACTCATCGATGAAAAGTAGGTCCACAAGCTTGGAACAATCCGAGGATTTTGAGATTGATGATCAAGAATCTCATGTATGCAGGTGGAAGAAATCCCTCTATGGCTTAAATAAAAACACCCTGAGCATAGTATGAGAGGATTGATAGCTGTCGGATGAAGCTAAGATTCACTAGGAGTGAAACCGATCCAAACCATTACTCGAAGGTTGTGGATGATAAACCTCTCATAGCGGCACCTATGTCTGATAGGTGCAGGCCCTCTCATTTATAGAAGATAGAGGGAGTTGGATTCCAAATGTGGAAAGATAAACTGCAAGCCTGTGACTACCTTGAGGATCTTAACTTTCAGAAGTTATATGGCAGTAATGTCGGACCAGATTTGGGAAATGCCTCTGAGTTTTATAAACTCATTCGCGTTGATGTTCTTGGTGAACCTCTGTCTGAACATATGTTTTTCAGTTAGCATGATGAGCTAATATTTGGTTGAGCTTCACTAGATTGGTGCCTAGAATCTTCTGAGATATCTTCAGGGCACAATCTCTCGTGGATTGAGATACACTGCCAAAAATTTGAAACCACATGACTATTCAAATGTTGAGTGGGCAAGCAGTGTGGAGGATCACTGGAGCACTTCTCAGTGTTGGTTCTCCTTGGGATCTGCTTCAATATCTTGGATGAGTAGGAAGCAGAAGTCAGTATCTTGGAGCACCGCGGAGGCATAGTATATTGCTGCTAGTATGGCCACCTATGAGGCAGTCTGGTTACGAAGGCTCTTCAGTGAGCTGTTTGAATACCTCTCCGATCTGTGACAACCAAAGGTGGGATTCGATTATTGAGGAATCTCGTATTCAATGATTGCTCCAACAGATAGACATTAGATACGGCCTTATCTAGGATATAGTAAGTGTATGAGCAAGGAGGCTCCATCGCATTGAGATGATGTACAGGTCGCTACACTTTGTCAAAGCCCCGAAGAAAGATCAAATTTGTGATTTTCCCAAATGACTTGGAGTCGTCGAGATACCATTGTAAAAGGGTCCTGCATGTTGTATACATTGAGCTCTGGGAGCTCTGGGGGCTTGCGGTTCTTACTGGAGCAACATATGACCACATGGTGACTCACCCTCCCCTGGTGGTGTGCACTAGATAGGATGATTCGCTCTCCTGTGGACAAGATGATTCGCTCTCTTGTGTAGCAGGATGATTAGTTCTCCTGTGAGGTCTGGATGATGTGTTCTCCATGAAGATTGTGTAGTAGGATGATTAGTTCTCCTGTGAGGCCAGGATGATTAGTTCTCCTTGGCAATTATGGAATACGATGATTCGCTCTCCTCTGGGCTAGGATGATTAGTTCTCCATGGCATCCACTGGACAGGATGATTCACTCTCCTATGGACAGGATGATTTGTTCTCCTATTGAGGAATCCTACCCATGAAGTTTGGGACTCATGGGAAGTACCTATCATCTGATCAATGAGCAGGAAAAATGAGGATAGGGACCATAGTAGTATCGATGGACGCATCGTTGTATCTACCATACTCCCTATGCTAGGATGACCTTCATTGATCTAGGACTAGTGGTAGGAGTTGTACCTACTATGACACTGGCTTCAGGTTGGTTGAGAACTGGTATGGGACCAGTGGTACATACTATGAGACTGACTTCGAGTCAGTACTAGTCTGGGACCAGTGGTAGGATTTGTACCTACTATGACACTGACTTCGGATCGGTTGAGGATTGGTCTGGGACCAATGGTACATACTCTGAGACTGACTTCGAGTCAGTACTAGTTTGGCACCAGTGTTAAGAGTTGTACCTACTATGACACTAACTTCAGGTCGGTTGAGGACTAGTCTGGGACCAGTGGTACACACTCTGAGACTGACTTCGGGTTAGTGGATAATGGTATGACACATTCTCAATCAATTCTTCTTCTTCATGGTTCAACATAGCTAAGCAGAGCCAGTAGAGCTGAGCAAAGTTGAGCAGAGCCAGCAGAGCTTAGCAGAGCAGAGCCAACAGAGCTAAGCAGAGCTGAGAAGAGTAGAGCAAAGCCAGCAGAGTAGAGCAGAGCTAGCAAAGCTGAGTAGAGATGAGAAAAGCCAGCAGAGCTGAGCAGATCCAACAGAGCCAGTAGAGCTAAGTATAGCTGAGCAGAGTTGAGCAGGGCACTCATGGCAGAGATAGTATAGTCGGACATATGGATCAACAAATGGAGTTCTCCCTAGTTGAGAGGGAGTGTTAAAATTGGGAACTACGGCCAAACTCCATGTGGGTCATCTTATTTATGGCAGATGATATTTTTATTGGATCCCTCTCATCGAGAGGTGTAGGATTGATCTAAAGATCATCCAATTCCGATAAGTATTCATGTAGTTATGAATTTATTTGTGTTATAAGACTAATTGTCAAGTCGGCCAACAACTTATGTAGGCTCAAGAAGCCCAAAGGTCATGTCTATTCAACCTCTACGTTTTAGTATAAATATAGTGGATTTGAAGTCATTTTGGAACACACATACACTCTTGAGGTGATCTCCTCCTCTCCACATCTTTGGGTTTTGGTGAAGGAGAGACAATAAAAGTGTACGATGGTCTTGTATGGTGCCCTAGCCGTAGATCCGTGGATGAAGCCCTAGCTGCAGCATGATGATCCTAGCAACAAAGATGGAGGCCCTTATATGCTATCATGAAGGAGCCTTTAATACGCTGCCTATAGAAGCCTAAATGTAAATCAATAGAGACCTGTTCACGTAGCAGGAAGGAGACATGTTCACGCATCAAAGGAGACATGTCCAACGCAGGTCATGAAGATCTATCCGCAGGCAAAAGAGACACCTTGCTGCAGTAAGGGAAGGAATTTATATGCTGTAATAGAACACTTGTACATACACAGATATATATATACGCACGGCATGAAGACACTTATCCCGCAGTCATGAAGAGCTCACTCACTGTCTTGAAGACTGTTATATGCAGGGCATAGACCTTACACGCAATTCATGGAGACTCAGAGTCATGGTTCTAGAATGATAAAACTATGATCATAACATAGTCTTCTAGACGCAGATTGCCATAGGCCGTAATTCATGGAGGTATATATGAAAAAAAAGGGAAGGATCATCTAGCCGCAGTCACCTAGCTATGGTCTTTATGATGCTTAACCACAGTCAATAGAGGAGGCCTGTTTGATACATGGGCAGTTAAGCTACAGCCAGGTTGTGTGGTAGGCCGTAGGCCATACCACCACAACAAGGGAGAGCATGGGAAATTTTGGAGTCTTGTTGTGTCTTAATCTTCAATGTAATCACCCCAGGAAAGGTTGTTGAGATTAAGGGTTGCTCAGATGACTGTTTGAGGACTACTGCAACAACCAGTCACCATCACAACAGTTGGGACCAGAAGCTTAATGGAGCAGCAAGGAACAATAAGCATACATGAGACAGTTGTATGCATGATGATATGAGCATGGGTAGCATAACAATAAATGAGATCATGGGTAGCTTGATGATGAATAAGACCATGGAAGATGTAGCATGATGAGTAGCATGAAGATGAGAGCAGCTCAGTCATCAAGGTTCAACACTATGATGGTATAACATGGTGCTACATGGTAAGGTGCAGCAAATGGACGAAATGTAGAATCAGTTGAAGCAGAATGTCTTCAACTGATCTCATGTATCATCATAGGAGATGATCTATGCTCAGATTTAGATAAGCCAATGTGTTTACTTATGTTGTAAATGTACTATCTCACTCACTTTCTTTGCTGAACTTTGAAGAACATAAAATAAGAATTGATCAAGGGTTTCCCCACATTAGGGTTTGTCCTTGGTTGGCGCCACATCTTGTGTCCTCTTTTCTTGGCTTGTCTTCTGCGATTTATATTTATTTTCTATTTGCAGTTTACTTTAATTATGATGTGATTGTTGATCACGAAAAGATAACTAAAATTGAAATAAATTGCTCTAACATAGAACATACCTAAAATTAACAAAAAAAAAAACTATAGTGAAAATCCTATGATGACTCATTTGAAACAAATTTTAGGACCAATCAAAAACCGTAACTTCCACAACATATATCTTCGAAAGTGTGGAAAAATAAAATGTGAAATTTTAACCAGATGTTCCTATTGATTTATCCTTGACATACTCAAAATTTCACCATTTGAAGCATCATAGAAAAAGAGTTATAGTGAAATTTGCAAGTTGATGTATTCACTCTACAAATTATATTTACCTTCACACACATATTACTTATAATACTTTCTATTGTATATATTATAGTAACCCTTCATGAAAATACATGTTCATTCAAATGGTCACATAAATTCATTAATTGAATAATTAATTCCCTTTTTTTCATTTTTCCAAATACCATAGTAAAATACTATGGGATTCCTAAACCATGGTTTTGAAACAACCATTAAATTCAATGACAACAATATGTGGTAGTTGTATAAGCAACAAATGAGATTATGTGACTCAATAAAATACCTGAATATTGCATGAGAAATAAGTGAATTATATTCCTCTTCAGGTTGACTAGACATTTCCGATCAAGTTGGCCAAGAATCATAGATTCCATAATCAAACCAAGTATATCAACCCAAAGTAACCATGTAATTCACTATCATGTAGAGGAAAAGACTATTCATTTACATTGTTACTCAAATGAACAAGTTGCATACATCTTCACCAAAGTTTTAGGGAAAAGTTTACAATGATGCTTAGATTCATAAATACCCCTTCATCTTAAGGAGGGAATGTTAGATACCCAATCCTTAGGGATTGAGGTCTATTGTATATACTTTTGTAGATATTAATTTAGGAGAAATATCAAGAGTCATATGTAAGTTGAAAGAGTCATTTGAACCTCTTACGAGGTGAAACTAAGGATGAATTCCTCTTGTATATATGCAAGATATGATTCATTGAAAATTATTCAACCATGGATTTATTCCCTCTACCCATAAAAAGTAACAAGAAAAAAACTTAGTTAAAATAGAAAATTAAAATAGGATAAAAGCATGAGGAATAGGAAATGAAGGGTCATGCCTATATGCCTTTCCATTACCCCCCAACTCTCCCTATTTCTTCCTTGAATTTCATTCTAAAAAGGGTCTTTTTTTTGTCGAGGAGAAGAGTAGTATCGATAGAGAGCCACGAGATAATTGTAACCAAATATTTATGAAATAGATTGAGCACCCATTTGAAGATGGTTTTTCCATTTTGGTTTCTAGGGTAAACACTATGTCTTCTGTGAAAAAAATATGCCAATGGTTTTTTTAATGGTTTTGCTTGAGTCACTGGTAATAAAATTTTGTTAAAACTATATTTGTGAAATGTGATTTTATTTTGTTCAATGTGATGGTATAAGTGTGTTAATGGTGGAATTTGAGAATGGCTAATTACAGTTCTATTATTATGGCTTACAAAACCATCTTTCCATTTTCAATTGGTGAATTTTAGTAGCTCTAATGTGCTCACCATCCATTCAACCCTAAGGGGTGTGATCTGTGATTTCCATTAATTATATATTGTGAATTTTCATATAGTTTTCTTTTTTGGTTTTGGACCAAAGATCACATCGAGAGGGGCGATGAATCATTGTGGCGACAATTTTACCATTTCACAACTTTTCACTAACGAACAATTATATCTCAATTAATCATATCCATTTTCAACATATCAATAAATAGAGTGATGGATCATCACATGAAAACTACATCAAGAAGCTATTACATCAACACAAGGAGACACAAGTTTTTACATAGGGACCCATATGAGAGAAAACCACAAATTAATTTTCTTCTTCTTCTTCAATTCATGAAATATATTTATAATCACTAACCTGTTGGAGGCACCCACCACCAAATATGAAATTTTATATTTGTGGTAGGTTAAAACTTGATTGAGGCACCAACATCAAAATTGTGAAAGCAACAAATCACTATAGGCTACAACTTGATTGAGGCACCAACCACGATAATGAGAGGCTCCAACTTTCTCTAGAATCCAACCTAATTGAGGCACTAACATCTATGATGAGTAATCTCTGACTTTATCTAGGGTCCAATGTGGTTTAGGAGCCAACCTTAGTGAAGGAATCCACCTCCTCCTTCTGCTTCTTGTGAACCTATTTTCAAAATATTTCAAACTAGATTCACCTGCTCTTTAAATATAAACTTCAAATATAACAACCTACTACTACCAAATTGTCGTTAACATCCTATCATATCCATCCCAATCACTATTCCAACCTAGTTGTCCATTTAATCACATGAAAACCATCTCGCAATTTCTTCTTTCCATATACTCGACATCAATTACACTTACGTCTTTTTATGCCTTTGTTATTGTTCATCATTGTCCCTTCATCAACATGTTTTTCCTTAAAGCCAGTATAGATTTATAATGAGCCTAGAAACCCCCAAAAACCATATAAAATTAAAACTAAAATTAATCATTCCACAAAATGCCCCTTTTAGGGTGCATTCTACAAAATGGGAAGTTTTTGACACTAAATCTACAAAATGACCATTTCTAGTTGTCCAATAATTTGACAAAATGAGCATTAGAGGAAGAATAAAATTAGTTTCTAACCTAGAAATCATTGATATTTGAACCCGATCCTTGGAAACATAACACAAGCTCACAACCAAAAGACCCACACTATGTCGCTTGATACACCATGCCACGATCATTTTCTTACTTTGACTCTGGGTGTTTGAAGGACGAGCATCAAGATTCAACCCCTAGTTGATCCACAATATAGTTCCAATATATATCACTGCTCACATATCACAACTTGTTAATCATGTTATGGTTCAGGAAGATAGTACCATAATAAAACAATGATGTCCCTCGGGCTCGCCCAAAAAAAATCTCAAATGATTCCTCTCAAGCTCAACTTATATACATGGTAATGATGCCACTCAGGCTTATCCTACCATAACCTAAACAATGGCTTTTGAGCTAAGCTTTTCAACACACAAATAATGCTTCTCAGGCTCATTCTATACTTACCCAAATTATGCCTCCCAGGCTCGACCTATCAATACCCAAATGATGCCTCTTGGGCTCGACCTATCAATACACAAATGATGCCTTTTGGGCTCGACCTATAAAATTCGCAATGATGCCCCTTGAATCGGCATGTAAACATTGGATGATGCCTCTCGATCTCAGCCTATAAAATCTCTAATGACGCCTTTCATCTTGGCCTGTAAAAACTGCAAGGATGATACACCTTGGGATTTTCCAAGAAACATTGTAATAAAACACGATCTTTATCAAGATCAACCAATAGACGTAGCTACAACAATGACCCTTAGGCATGACCAGATCAATACTACGTTAATGATGTTCATGTGGGATATATTAAACCAATGCAACTATAGTGATGCCTCTCAGGTGTGACCAAATCACATTTTCTACAACGATGCCCCTCAGCTCCATCAAATCAATATTGTAACAATGAGGCCTATATGGGTTCAAAAAAATCAACATTGTATCAATGATTCCTTTCCAACCTCAATCAATACCACTAATGATGATAGATATATTGTTCAAAATGATAATTAAAGACCACTTCAAATTGGCCTTCATAAGTAATATACTTCCGATTGAAATATGCCACACCCTTCCATGGATGTGGGAGTAAAGTTTTGTCTACCCATATTCCTTTGTCTTGTTGACAGTGTTGGAAATCCATCAACTAAGGGGATATCCCCATTGTGAAGTCCCAAGTAGACCTCACATTGTTTGGTGTAGGAGTCCCATTCGGTATGAAGGCTTGATTGCCATATACTTAGAGATATGGCTTGGCTCTAGCTGTCAGCACATGAGAGTGTTACATTGGTATCTTCAAACAACAAGGTATGTGTGCCTGGTGAGTGCATAATGTAACTGTGTCAAGGTTCTCTTACTGCAAAGGGGGAGATTAAAGTGAGCTTCTAGGTGAGAGGTATTAGTACCACATAGGAAGAGACACACGCGAACCAGAAAGGGTATGTCCAACATCCCGCAGAATAGTCCGCAGTGGACGTGATAGTCATTAAAATCGAAGTGCAAGGGAAAACACATACACCACCCAACAGAGTAGTCCACATGGAGGTGACGGTCATTATATCCAATATAGGACAGGTCTATCTAATGTCCTACGGAGTAGTTCACAAGAACGAGACAACAGTGATAAGAAATACAACACATCTTCAACAATGTAAGTACTAAAACAACCAAAGTTGTCCAACTATCTTAGTACAGGTTAAAAAAAATCCATTACAAATGTTTAAAGAGTAGTTGTACAAAAATCTACAAAACATGCGTGAAAACATGTTGGACTTAACATGCTTTTGAATTAAGTAAAAGTCTCAAGACACTTTTGTACACCATACATCACTAGTCCCAGTAGTGGGACATTGGAGCCACTCCTTGCTCCTCAAAGAATGGACTGTCTACTCTCAAGACTATGTGGGAGGAGCCAATGTAAAAAGTCCTTTCTCATACAATGAGGGGTGTATATACAACCAAGGGTTATGCTTGACCCTTGTGACTCTTGGACTACCCTCATGACCATTCAACTTCCTATTACTTTTAAATTGACATGACTCTTCAACTTCTTATGTGCATCCATTGGAATCTTACTTTATATACATTCAGTTACAACAGATGTGGCCCATAGTAGTCATGTAGCCAATAAAACTCATGACACAACCTGACATGACACTATTGACATGTACTAGCTAACTGTGGTGTCCATGTCAAGCTACTGTGCTGCTGAGTGATGGATGTACTCTTGGTGTGCTTTGTCTTCACATTCGCATAGCTTGGTGCTACAGGGTATCCAATGGTCTTAGTCTTGCAAGATGGTTCAATGCATGTGTTCCTTTCGCTTGCTGCTTGATGTGATTTTTACGTTTGTCCTGTTGCAAGCAAGTATTCAATAATGTGTTCCCCTTCTTCATCCCGTTCATCACCTCACCGTGATCTATCAGTGTACCTATTCCTGCAATTCACTCATGATGAGACGACATCAAATTCAAAACCTCCTAGTCTAGCATGATGCATTATTTTCCATGTTCAGGTGACAGGGAGGGAGGACAAGTCACTGAAATTGCACAGAGCACAACTCAGGCTGGGATGAGGAATTTTCGGGCATAGTCTTCACTATCAGGGGAAACTCCATAGTGGCCACTAGGAGATCGAATTGCGTAGTGAAGGACACCAGTGATAACTGCAAGGTGGGACCCTTAGGGGCACTTCTATGTAGTTCTTGGAGGGAATATGCTGGGCCTCAGAATTTCTCTCATTTTCAACATATAACACTACCGTTTATAAAGCATATTCCTACACTTTGTACGATATTCATATCCATTTCTTGTAACTCATGCCTAAACACATCTTTTTCATATTACGGTTAAATATCATAGTTTTATTGTGTTTTTAATGTCTTAAGGATGATTTTTCCATGATTTTCTAATGAGGTTTTTGCTAAGTGCCTTTGTCATAGGGTTCCATCGCCGAAATTCTTCACAAGTCAGTGAAATTAGTTACTACAAGGTTGAGTACATAATGAGATTGTTGTAGGTGAAAATATGAATTT
Source organism: Pinus taeda (assembly GCA_000404065.3). Taxonomy (NCBI): domain Eukaryota; kingdom Viridiplantae; phylum Streptophyta; class Pinopsida; order Pinales; family Pinaceae; genus Pinus; species Pinus taeda. The sequence goes on from APFE030214787.1 coordinate 231,657, forward strand.
TGTGATCAAATGGAAAAGAATCTTGAAATTCCGTCACATGGGTTTTGTTTAGAGCATCCCCATTCAGGTATCATTTAAATTGGTTTTGCAAAATTCAACATTATGAGGAAGTTACGGTCAGGGGAATATTCCAACACTTCTTAAGTACAGAATGAATGTGAATGGCCTAAACGGTTTTATTCAATTTCAATTGTGCATGCATTTTGTTGAATGACCTTGTTCTAAATAAGGAAGTGGTTCCTCTATCCTTGCGTTGGTCAAAATGAGCCCAACCGTGATCCATTTGAATATTGTCTAGAAGATCTCATACGACTTGTTTTAGCCTTGCTATTGTATTTGATTTTTTCGGAGTTCATTGGTGTGAATTGTTTCCATCGGTTGCACCTTATAAAAGCCAATTCTCTCGACATGTACACTGGTGGTGGTAGAACATGAGGGCAGAAATAGGAGAAACAACGGTAGAAGAACTCATATGTAATTCTATTTACGCTGAAAGCTTTGATGTATTTGATCTGAACCATTAATACATAAGTTTGATTCTGCATTTAAATTATGTAAGTGCTAATGTGTTTTGATCTTTAAAGCGGTATTGAATTATTTTAGACTTGCTCCAGGAGTGGAAAGGATCCGCCACCTCCGGAAACAAGTCTTATAATTAGTGTAGATCTTAGAATTACATTTGTTTAATTGATTTAATTGGTTTGCAGTGTGAATATTGAGTGAAAGTTATTGTTCAGATTTCCAATTTATTTGATTCTGTAATTAATATATATTATGGTGTTGTGGATCTGAATTGGTAAAAACGAACCTTGGAAAGAACTCAAGTGTATACCCTGCATACATCTAATTCTATAGCGTTATGTTCAATCACGATTAATTCAGTCTCGCATTCCTTTGGTTATATATATCTTCCAATGAGAAAAAGGTTGAATTAGATTCATGGTTTGGTGTGTATGAGCATGAGATTTTCTGAGTTTACTGCAGTGTTAATTTCAGATCTAGTTTTCTGAGTGTTTTGACATCCTGGTTCACAGATACCCGGGTCAATGGGTAGCCGCTACGTCCAGGGTTTTTTAACACTGAGTGGACACCACCCGAAGGGCATGAACACCCCTCGGCCTATTTACTGACCTGACCCCAAGAGGTTTCAGGATTCGACCCTGTGACCTCCCATTGGCGAGGCACTTGATTTTGACCGATTGAGCTAACTCTTGGGGCTTAGTTTTCTGAGTGTTAATCCCATATTTGATTCTTTTTTAGCTTTATCATATTGTTAACTCTAGCAGATTTCATTTCCAACATTAGTTAATTCTTATTACAACATTAGTTTAAGATTTGATTCTTTGAGTTCAGTTAAACTAGTCTTTACATTCAATTTCTGTAGTGTAGAAATGAATTTGTTTATCAAGTCAAAGTAGTAGATATGTGTGACCCGAGAGTAGTAGAAGTTTGATTTGGTTTTCATTTAATTCTGGATTTCGATTATGAATTTCATGATTTTGAATTCCCTTTCGAGTGATTTATTTCATCCAGATTAGGAGTTTCAAATTGAATGTTTTTGTAGATTAGTTGTAATGAGTTTCTTTAGATGAATGGGATCTTTCAATAGTTCCTCTTTTGTTTATGAGGATAGGATTTCTTTTTAGATAGGTGTTCTTTTCTCTTTTATTGACACTCCTTATTTTGTGCAATTGTTTATCTTTTATTTACATTTTGATCAATATGATTGATATCATAGTTTAGTTTAAAACAATGGTTAGATTATTTGAATTATAATTGATATTCTTTTGCAATAGAAATTTTTGTTTCTTGAGCATGTTATTATGTTAATTGATTAATTTAAAACTAGAACACATTTTGTATTTAAACAACAAGTTGATTTCTTCCTCTAGTTTAGGCTAGATGCTCTGATCCCACGTTCCCTGCGCTTGTGCCTCGAAGCTTACGAGCCCTAGATTGATAATTTAATGTTGGAAACTATAACCCATATAATTTCACCAACATTTTTGTTGTCATTTTCAAGGAGGTGCTAAAGGGATTAGAGCTTAGTTTCTTTTACAAGTTTTTGGTGTGATCTTAGTTATGAGGTAATTAGAGGGAAGAGAAGACGATAAGACGTGAGTGAAGAGCCACGCATCCACTTTTGTTCGGGTGTCTCCAAAGTCTAGTTGTCCAAGTAAGCAAGGAGTTCAAGTTTGGTGAGTTTTATTGTAATTGGCAGTTTTTATTTAGATTAAAAATATAAAGGTCTTAAACGATAAAATTTTTTTGGGGTGCTATAAGAGCCCCTGTGTACTAATTCATGTTGCGAGACAGGAATCATCAACCAAAAAGAGAAATTCAAGAATGATTGAGAGCTTTAAGAATTTCCCTTGAAGCACTTTATCAAATCTTGGCAGTAGCTCGGGCATCTTCCTCTCAGGAAGAGTTCATCCTAACTGCATTCAGGAAGTTATCTATTTCTCCACACCCGAAAATGGATTTGGAAGTCTCCCTTGATTCCTCTTGCCTATCTACCAAGGAGATTGAGTAATCATGTACCAAATCTGATAAGGAGCATCGAGTTGAACTTGAGATCGAAGAATTTTCACCATGCCCAGTAGCAAGCCTTGTGTGCATTCTAGAGAATAATTATCCAAGTTTCCTGGCATGAACGAGGAGGAATTTCAGAGTGGTCCAAATGAGGAAATGAGTTAATACCACCAGGATTACATCAAGCATTGGTTTTATATCACAATCCAATCAAAGTACCACTCTCATCTTCAAATACTCTTTGTATCACATCTTTCAAAGCTGCTTATTTTTCATGCTCATATACATTCTAGAGTTTCTATGTTAAATTTGAGCATGAATGTATCTTTGTACCTGATCCACACATGGCTTCACTAGAAGTTCTCTTTCACTTGAAGGAGGACATATTTTCTTCAATGTAGTAGGAAAATTAGTATTGTAAATAAATAAATGAAAATAGTAAAGAGAAAAATAAGTCCTTTTGTGAAAACCAACTTGTCTAGTGCAATTGGGCAGGGATTTTGCTTGAAAACCAGGTAACTAACAGGTAAGGTTCCCAATAAAGTTTTTAAATTTGTATGAGTTCTTCACATCATGTATCTTCCAAATAATCATGTTTGTACTCGAGTGTGTTGATGTGCGATTCCTTAAGGCCCACCTACCGACAAGCCTTGTCCCATCGACATCAACACATTATCTGGGATTAAGGTTAGGTTAGATAAGGTACCTAGGAGCCTTCATGCCTTCATGGAAAGTATCCTTGTTGTCTACTAAGGAAATACATCAATTTTTCTTAATGGATGAATTCTACAGTCCATTTGACTTCGACAAATCCATTCATGGCTAGTAGAATGTACCTAGTGCCTTGATTCCCATTAACATCAAAGATGGGATATCTTGCATTGGTTAACGATCTCCTCAATGGTTAGTAATCCAATTATTCTTTCTTATGTTCAACATCAACACCATTTTCACATATGAAAGATTGCACACGGGTGTGTAGCAGTTGAAGACTATATGGTTTTGAGATCTCAACACAGATTTGCAGTAGTTTGGATTTTTTGTATTAGCATTCCATATTCATTTGCAGCAGCAGTCACCTTTCCTTAACTGTTTGGGGACATACAACTCCTCAGGAATGAGGGAGATGAGTACCTTCATCTTCTTTTTCATCCTTCAGTTCATCCTTCAATAGATCTGAATCAACATCCATTGTAGCTCTAGTGCTTCCTCTCAAATCCATATTAGTACACTTCATCTTTCGCGGCATCTTGTAGCATCAACACATCAAAGTAAAGGTAAACTTGAGGTAAATTGGTTTAAGATTCTTTAGTTCATTAAGAATACAAGGAAACATGATGGTTAACCACTTTCCACTTCATATATGCTATCTTTCATCACCACTATCATCCATCTCCATTTGAAATCCATTTTCATAATAAAATGCATAAGTTCTCTAATCAGGCCATATGAAATGAAAAGTAGATCATAATGGTCCACTAATACAAACAAACAACCATAATTCCTTCTCTTCCTACACCATAAGAATCCATAACATGTGGGAATGCTATTTTCATTCTTTTGTTGACATTTCAAGGTATGAAATGTGTTCCTGCAGATTGGTTACCACAATGGAATTGTACCATTTGTATCACAAGTTTGTAGTATTATGACATGACAAAATGCTATATGTTGTGACAAAGTTGACATCAAAAGATGAAGTCATTTCTGCCCAAAACAAGAAGAACCACTTATAAACCTTGGTCTTAGAGTATGAAAGCATTTGTATCCACCATTCCCACTATCACTTCATGATTCAAAAGATCCCTCATCTCTTCCTTATCCACTTAGTGTTTCTTCTCAATAAGATCGCTCCCCATCTTTGGTAGTCAAATATGAATAGTGCTGCTCCACAAGAACCAACACCTCCAAATCTTCATGCAGTGTTGCTTCAAAAGAACGAACCCTGCCCAAGGTTATGATGTCATAAAATCTATAAATGAGCAAGGTATTTGCTTGCATGAGGAAATGCAAAATTGCAGGCATGGGGGGGTGTTGGGCCTCAAAAATGCCCTCATTTTCAACATATAACATTACCGTTTATAAAGCATATTCCTACACTTTCTACCATATTCATATCCATTTCCCGTAACTCATGCCTAAAACCATCCTTTTCATATCACGGTTAAATATCATAGTTTTATTATGTTTTCAATGTCTTAAGGATGATTTTTCCATGATTTTCTAATGTCATTTTTTCTAAGTTCCTTTGTCATAGGGTTCCATCATTGAAATTCTTCACAAGTCATTGAAATTAGTTACTACAAGGTTGAGTACGAAATGAGATTGTTGTAGGTGAAAATATAACTTTTGTGATCAAATGGTGAAGAACCTTGAAATTCCGACATGTGGGTTATGTTCATATCACCCCCATTTAGGTAACACAGAAATGGTTTGGAAAACTTCGACATTATGAGGAAGTTACGGTCAGGGGAATATTCCAACACTTCTGAAGTATTTAATGAACATGAATGACCTGAACGGATCAGTTTGGGTTCAGTTGTGCATGCCTTTTGCTAAACGACCTTATGGTAAACAAGGAAGTGGTTCCTCTATCCCTGCATTGATCAGAATGAGCACAACCATGATCCATTTGGAGATTGTACAAAAGATCTCATACAACTTGTTTTATCCTTGTTGTTGTATTTTATTTTTTTGGAGTTCATTGGGTGTGAATTCTTTCCATCGGTTGCACCTTATAAAAGCCAATTCTCTCTACATGTACGTTGGTGGTGGTAGAACAGGAGGGTAGCAATAGGAGCAGCAGTAGTAGAAGAACTGGGATGTAATTCTATTTATGTTGGAAGCTTTGATGTATTTGCTCTGAACCATTAATACATAAGTTTGATTATGCATTTAAATTATGTAAGTGCTAATGTGTTTTGATCTTTAAAGCAGTATTCAATTAATTTAGACTTGCTCCAGGAGTGGCAAAGATCCACCACAAGTGGAAACAAGTCTTATAATTAGTGTAGATCTTAAAATTACATTCGTTTAATTGATTTAATTGGTTTGCAATGTGAATATTGAGTGAAAGTTATCGTTCAGATTTCCAAATTATTTGATTATGTACTTAATCTATATTATGGTGTTGTGGATCTAAATTGGTAAAAATGAACCTTGGAAAGATCTTAATCATATTTCTAATTCTACAACATTCTGTTCGATTAAAATTAATTTAGTCTCACATTCCTTTGGTTACATATATCTTCCAATGAGAAAAAGGTTGAATTAGATTTGTGGTTTGGTGTGTATCAGCATGAGATTTTCCGAGTTTGTTGTATTGTTAATTTCGGATCTAAATTTATTAGTGTTAATCCAAAATCTGCTTCTTTTTTAGATTTATCATAGTGTTAACTCTAGTAGTTTTCATTTCCAACATTAGATAATTCTTATTACAACATTAGTTTAAGATTTGATTCTTTGAGTTCAGTTAAAATAGTCTTTACATTGAATTCTGTAGTGTAGAAATGAATATATTTATCAAGTCAAAGCAATAGATATGTGTGACCTGGGAGTAGTAGAAGTTTGAATTGGTTTTTATTTAATTCTGAATTTCGATTATGAGTTTCATGATTTTGAATTTCCTTTCGAGTGATTTATTTCATCTAGATTAGGAGTTTCAAATTGAAGGTTTTCGTAGATTAGTTGTAATGAGTTTCTTTAGATGAATATGATCTTTTAGTAGTTTCTCTTTTGTTTATAAGGATAGGATTTCTTTTTATATAGGTATTCTTTTCTCTTTTATTGACATTCCTTAATTTGTGCAATTATTTCTCTTTTATTTACATTCTGATCAATAGGATTGATATCATAGTTCAATTTAAAATAATGGTTAGATTATTTGAATGATTATTGATATTATTTTGCAATAGAAATTTGTGTTGCTTGAGCATGTTATTTTGTTAAATGATTAATTTTAAACTAGAACCACATTTTGTACTTAAAAATAAGATGATTTCTTCCTCTAGTTTAGGCTAGATGCTTTGATCCTACGTTCCATGTGCTTGTGCCTCGAAGCTTACAAGCCCCAGATTGATAATGTAATGTTGGAAACTATAACACATATAATTTCACCAACATAAGACAAGACAAGGCTGCAGGGGACCTGCTGGGAAGTTTTGTGCAATTTTTGGGAGGAAGGCATGATATGGCTGCAAATGACCTGCTGGGCATGTTTGTGCATTTTCTGAGAGTAGTGCAGGACAAGCAACAGAGGTCCAGGTAGGCATGTTTCAATAGTTTCTGAAAGAAGCGCTGAACAAGGCAACAGAGGGTCATTTGGGCATGTATGTGCAGTTTCTGAGAGAATTGTAGAAAAAGGCAGTAGAGGGCCAGTTGGGAATGTCTGCGCAGTTTTGGAGAGCAATGAAGACCCAGGTCTCAGTGAAGCATAGGGTTTTGATAGACAAGAAGTAGACTCGATGACTATGCTTGCGAAATGTGAAGTTGAGTTTGAACATGGAGGTAGTTTTCTGCATAGTTCTAAGAAGGAAGACATGTTTCTTACCTTTGGGATTGCACAATACAACTGACCTAAAGGAAATCCTCAAGAACTGCATTGTTCTAGATAGCATAGCAGCACCACTGTGGGCTGACACTACACACGGAAACTCATTCGGGTTCTAGTGAAGTGGAGTTAGTCCGTTGAGAGAATTTTTAGGAAATTGGCTAAGTGTGAAAGGCAAGTTAACTCGTGAAGACTCGACATTGTGATCACACACTTAGCATACTTTGATAACATGGCAACATTGAACACCATGACAAAATAGCAAAGCATGATCCTCTGTGGGAATGTCTAGAGATGAAAGTTGCAAGTGTGACACTTGGGATAGACCTTTGGATGATTGTGATGGCACTTGTGCGACAGTGCTTACAACTTTGTGACATGTGAGTGCTACGGGTGTTCACATATCTAAGACAACCCAAACACATAAAGACAAACCTTTGAAATCACCAGAACAAGATCACAAGCATGGAAAATAAATCAACATTTCAAAATACGGCAATTGGTTAAGCAAGACACATAGAGGAAATACATGGAACGACTTTCAGTGCTTGCAACTATGCATGTCATTGAAGACATAATGATATGAAAATGATAATTAGTCCTTCAAGCTACACTAAGAGATTTGTTTCAAAATATGTGATTTGTTTTCCTTACCTACCCTCCAAAGGGTTATGTATCTGATGGAGTCTTCATGCGGTCTTGCTTTTCTATCATACTTTGGGTTCCTTAGTTTGCTTATCTTTATTCTCAACTACTTGAGAGTCATCTAGCATGTCATCCTTCCTTATGGTCACTGAGAGACACATCTGCGCAGATTCATCAGGCAATGACTGCTGCTGGGATGAGACCCTGGGAGGACACCTTTGTGCAGTTTCTGGATACAACGCAGACTGAGAAGCTAAGGGACGACACTGCACAGTTTCTAGATGGAGTGGGTTCTGGTTGAAGGAAGGGCATTGGAGGAAACCACTACACAATTTTGGATGCTAAGGGAGGCTGGGGTCTCTGCCCATTGCATAGTTCCAGCAAGCAAGGGGAAAACCTTGAGGATTGTAGATGTGAAGTGCATAGTTTTGGAAAGTTGGATAAGGCTAAGTTTCTATGGAAACTCCAGAATTTGGCTAAGTGTAGGATTAGTGGAATTGATGTGAACAGTGATATAAATTGACTACGATCACACACTTGACCACTTAATGATGCAACATATACCATCTAGAACATATAACAACATACTTTGATTAATGCAACAACCTTTCTAACAAGAGTGCGTAAAGTGAGTGCAAGACATGTCTTTGTGATGAGAATCCCCATGCCCGAAGATGACACATGTTGTATAAGATAAAGTGTGAATGACTCTTAAGATAGAAGAGGGGAGATTGATATCATGAGCTTACGAAATAAGTGACTAAGGAATAATCGATCACAAGATCCAGAGTAGGCTCCAAAATTTGCGCACAGACCAAAATTTTGGAGGGTGTTGCAGCTGCTACAAGACTTAATGACACAATAGTTGAATTCCAGCTTCTCTATCTTGGTTCATTTTAGTATGGGGCCTTGGTCCATCAGCAAGTATTGATTCGTTGTGTAGATTCCTTTGACTTCCCCACTTACCCCATGGGCAGACATGTTCTCCTTTGTACCTTCTCAGTTGAACACAACATAAGATTAAGCCAAATCATAGTGTTTCGAATTGGGAAGGGTAGTTTAGATCGAAAGCTTAAGATTTTAAGGGTATAGTTTTTCATCTCTGGTGTTGTTTTGCTGCTAGTAGGCCTGGACAATTCCCCGGTGGAGTCACGCAGGAACACAAGCATTACTCCATTGCCAGCGAGCCTGGTTAGTACCCCGATGGAGTTGCCTGCTTCAACTCTCTATGCAGGAAGCCTTTATATTCTTTTGCCTTTCTTATTTTTGAAAGAGAACTGTGCATAGGCACTTATTCATTTTTGGGGTGGAAGAGGGATCCCAACTTAATTACATCAAGAGAGGTTGTTCCTTTAAAGAAGCATGTAAATACCTTTGATTTCGGTTTGCTCGTTTTGATTTTCCCTTTCTTTGTTTCTACTAGTTGGAAAGATTGAACACACCAAGGCAGAAAATTGAGTACAGGCATGAGGTTCCTAGACTACACACAAGTTCATGGTTGGACCAAATCTCACCTTATGGATGGATCGTATTTTCCTTCAAGACGTCTGTTACACTAAAATTTGTCACCATGACCATCTGCAGTTAATATGGCTCCATCAATAGTCATATTATCCTCCTTGTCAAGCCTGATACCTCTGCTCTCCATATCAAACTTCAAGAAAGAGAGAAAGTCATTAAAAATCATGTTTATCTCTGGGTACGCAGGGTCTCTCTACCTTGCCTGCGTGTACGCATCCCAAGCTCATTGTACCTGCGTACTTGTACGCTCTGTAAGTCAAGGGATGGGTGCGTACTCCTGTAAAGGTCAAAAGGCGCGAGTTTCATCTTAAAAAAATTACTTGTGGTCACTTCTAGAGCATTCTAGAAGAGTGTTTGACGTGTATTGAGCGCCTCCAGATGGTTCATGCATCCCTATGATAGAGGAACTTATCCCATCAAGAGAGGAGCTACCCCATCCAAAAGAGGGAGTATCCCATTGATGTTGGAACTGAATAACTTCCTCTAGAACACTAGAATACAGGCATTGGGCCAAGGGAGGGGGGGTTGAAAGCTGAACATTCCAAAGGGTAAATGCTGCTGGAATTAGGACTTCCTCCTTGTAGAAGCTTGTGAGGAGAGATTCCCATCCTTTTCTTGTTTCATTTGGAAGTGGGTGAGCTTATCAAAGTAAAGGAAAACTCTTGCTGGACCCTGGGAGGAACTTGCACAACACCAAGGCTCAGGTTGTAATGGTTTCTTTTGTTTCCTATAATACAAATAAGTCCATTCTTCTCAATGATTTGTTGTTAATGAATTGTTTCATATACTCCTTGGTCTATATGTTGAATATGTTTTTGTTTTATGAGATATTCAGGTGTTATGTAATCGTTTGATTGTTAGTGTATGCAGGTTTCGAAGTGAAGGAGGAGCTCATCTGGATCGACGAGGCTAGACTACTACAACAGCGTTGGACTTCAAGTAGGATCGAAAACACTTGGTTTCTCGTATGATAATGCATGTTTAGAGAAGGATTGCTCTTAATTGTCTTGTTTGTCACTAGAAAGTCTTAGGCTTCTAGGGAGGTTGGTTTTGTCCGCCAGATTAACTCTTTCCGCATGAAAAATTGGCGACTCCACTGGGGAATCCATTGATGTGATTGACTTTTCCTTTGAGTGACACTTTGATCTGAAAAGAGTCATTGCTTTTTTGGTTTTTGATTGTTTGACTGTGTATTTGGGTGGGCTAGCTTAGGGCTAAGTTAGAATTTAGTTTTTCTTAATTTTTCAGTAGTACGCACTCTCTGAGTTAGACACAGTGCGTACTTGTACGCACTGTATATTTGTACACAGAGCGTGGACGCACCTGGTCAAACAGGCTGCCTGCGTACCTTGTCAAAATTGAGAAAATTTCCATTTTATCTATTTTTTCCCTTTAGATTTTGTTTCCATCAGTCTTTACTGCCCAGATCCATTGGTTATCTGTCAAAGATCTTCACTTGAACTTGTTTCGTTGGCATCAAGAGTTTTAGTGAAATTCATTGAAGTTTTAGCCTTAGGGTTTGATTTTTGCATTGGTCCTGTAGTGACTTTGACTTTAGAAGTTGTGGAACCTTAGATCTCTCTGGTTTTGTCAGTCTTCTTAGGAGTCGGACCTATCGTAAAGTCTACATGTGTGAGCAACCTACCTTTATGTTGTCTCTTTGCGAAATTTCAAAATAGCTTGTTGATTGAAGTTGTGAATTTCATTCTTAAGAAAAGAACAAAAAGAGTTTTATTTTTTGTTTTGATTAGTTTATGATTCTGCATGAACTAGTCCTTGGTTTGATTGTTGCCGAGTAAAACATCCCAGAATCATCTTAGTAGGCTTTTGCCTCTTTAGATTTACTTTTAGGTAAATTTCCTTTTGATTTGCTTTTGAGTGAGTTTTTCATAGATTTTTATAGATATTGAAATTTCTTTTGATTAGATTAGTTTTACATGCTTTATTAGATAGGAACAATACAAAAAGATCTCCTTTGCAAAGTTTGTTTTAAAGTAGCATTTGAAGTTTTTGAAAGAGAAAGGAATTTTTCGTGCAAGTAATGAGTGGTCATGTTTTGTGCGCTTGGAAAAGATAAATAAATTGTTTCTTTGATTGTCTCTTAAGAAAGTTGTTTTTATCAAAAGTTTGCATTCTCCAACTCTCTTAATTAGGGAATTCATTGAAAAAAGAAAAGTGGTGTAGATCATCCTAGGGGCATCTTTTTAGTGAATTGGAGTCGAGTCTATACACCATCAGTTTCATCTCCACTACCTTTTGTCTTAACGAACAGCCATTAAAATCAACGCCTAAAGTAAAATCAACTTAGAAATTTTATTTTACTAGGGCTCTGAAACACCAATATAGATCAGGCTAGTGTCTTGGAGTAGGTGAGTAATTAACTCTCCAAGACTACAAAA
>APFE030214787.1:255315-297181 GCA_000404065.3 Pinus taeda
TCCCTGTGGAAGAACCATGTCCGGATCACCTCGAAAATCCATTTCGGCATAAGGAAAATCCTGAATGGCGAAGACTTGGTTCTCTAACCAGTCAAAGTAGATCTCAGGAAAGTGGACGACCTTCTCTCCCTCATCAGGATGCCGGGCCATAACCGCAACCCATCTCATCAAATTAGGCTCCCGAGGAACCCCAACCTCAACTGTGAGCTACTGTGGGATCAACATGGGAACTCTCTCTAAGGCGAAACTCACAACCAAAGCCCCATATCCAAAGTTCCTTGATTGTCCGTTCTTCGCCCTAGTCAACTGGCCCTTCAGATTGGCCAGTACAGCATCGCACCAACTGAAAATGGTCCCTCGGTAGCAATCTATCGCCATCCGCATCTGGGACCCGATGGCTATGTGTAAAGCAGCTGTGCCGCAGAGTCTGGTAACTGTGAATGCTATCACCATAAGTTTAGGCCAGGATATGAACTTGATTTCAATCCCCTTCTCCTGGTTCTGGTTGTTACACCACTCTAGCCGGAGGCTAGCAAGGAATTGGCCACCCGGCCTAGTCCCGAATAGAGAAAGGTGTTCGCCCCTGTTGGGCAAACCAGTGAGAAAGTATATATCGGAGGCCTCTATCTCGAGCTGGTGGCCTCCAATATAAAAACATTAATCCTGAATGTTCCATCTCTCGACCAGCCACTCCAAAAATGGCACCTAGGCCCTCATGCCAGGTATGACCCAGTATTTATAAAGACCGCATGCTCTCAATGCATCAATCGTAGGTTGGTGATTCAACGCGGCCGAATCAACGTCTTCATGCTCTCTTTCACGCCAATCCAGCATGGTGGGCAATCTACACACCAATAAATGAGCTTTAGAAATCATAAAATCAAAAAGTGATGGTTGAATTTGAAGGATGGGGTTTGGGGGTGCGCTTTCCATGGGGTACGCACCCCTCCTTCAGAAACAGAGTGTGGGTACGCACCTGGTCTGAAGGTAGGTTGCGTACCCCGACCTTTTTCCCTTTGAGGAAAAATTTGGGGTACGCAGGTTACCCATGGGACACCTGCGTACCCCGAGGAGCGCATCCCAAAACCCCAAAGCCCCCAAAAAATCAAACAAAGGCTAAAAATAAAATTCTAAACGGATGAAATTGAAGAGGAGGATGTTGTGGAATACCTAAAAAAGACGACGCTCGATTCCGACGGTCGGATTCTCCGCAAAGTCCACGGGAAGTTTCTTGCCAAAAGCCCTTTTTCACCCTCACAGTAAAATGGTAAAAATGACATGGTAAAGGTCTTTTTATAGGTTTTTTGGATAAATAAATGTTATATTTGTTTATTTTTCACCATGGAAGGTCATTTTAATGCATTTTTGCCCATCTCAAACAGGTATGAGTATTGTGTCGCTTTTTGTGCAGGACAGAGGGACTTTCAAGGAAACTTGTCATTTTTCGCAAATCAAACATCAGAGTTTTAAGCCCTTTTCTGACTCCTAAAAACTGAAAAGATTGCCGAGCGTTTCTTTTACACTCGTTAAAACGGAATTAAAAGACGGTCCTCTTACAGCCCTTTTCTGACCGAAAAAACAAGAAAGATTGCCGGATTTTTGTCGTTTCAAATTCGATATTGGAAATAAAACGACGTGTCCTTGATCGCTTTTTACTTTTCAGGTCAAAGACACTAACTATGAAAATATCCTTGGTCGCAAGATCAAGCGGTTCTCCTAGGTATTATTTTATACTTTTTCGGGCTTAGGAGACACAACTTTACGAAAAAGTTCAATCTGGAGTCTTCTAAGTTTTTCAGACTCTCTAAATATGAAAAGCGCCGAGTTTCTCCTATACTGGACTCGTTAAAATTTCACAGTAAAGGACCTGTTCTATTACAAACAGGAACGGACCACTCCTTCTTAGGGTTCGCATCAAAAACTAAGTTGGACTCATCCGAAGGATGAGCTTACAAACAAGCATATGTTATCCTCCTCAAGCTTGTAAAAAATAAAGAGGTACTTGCCAGAAATGGTGGGGGAAAAATGAGAAGAATGAGCCTATTTGATATCCTTTTGTCTCAAGAAAAACCTTACTACCACTCTTGAACACGACACTTATTCATTCACCTGGGTTGGGAAATCCTTTACCTCACAGTTGACCAAAATCACTTGCCATTTTTAGCCGGGTTATCGGAGTCGACTTTGAGTCATTTATCACCAAACCATCTGTTGTGTCGTTATGTGTTCAAGAGGTCTGAAACAAAACATTCAACCGCAAAATACCTATCATTTATCATGTCATCATTGAGTCAGTCCTTGCAGCAACATTTCTTCAACTTGAACTATGGTTTCGTGTTGTGGGCTTGCCTGCAACGGGTCGCTTTCTATCGACATCAGCACATTATCTAGAGAGTTGACTTAGAAATCGTCAGTACCTTGGAGTCTGCATGCATCAATAGCAGGTTTCTCGCCTTCGATGTTAGTTTTCATCATTGATTTGCGATCGAAGGATTCCATGAAATGTTCGACACCGATTCATTCATTCACATCTCATGGATTGTGCTAGGTACTTTGAGAACCATTGACATTACTGGTGGTCTCTCCTACACTTGTTAACGTTTACATCATTGACTGGTAATCAAGTGGTTTCTACCATGTTCGACATCGACTTATTTATTCACATGGCTAGAATCGTACCAATTCGGGAAGTAGAGATGAAGACCCTGGATCTAGTTTCCACCATCCAGGCTGCGAGGAGTTTTGTATTCATTATATAGTAGACCAATTATAAACAGATGGCTGCGTACATACTGTGTCTACACAAGTCTATGATTATGATGTACTACGAAATCATTCCTGTATCAGAATAGTTAGTCAGTAGTTAAAGTTTTTTGATCTGAGTATGGGAATGCCTACCTCAGCGATGATATAATCTTATACATGTATTTTGTGTTGAAAATTGCAGGTTCTGACCAGGCTCTCCACGAGATAATCCTTGAAATGATAAAGTACTTCACCCTTCCTAGATGATATAAAACCCTTATCTATTACAGGCTTCGCACTTTAGGGGGCAATCTGTTACACTGAAATTTGTCACCATGACTATCTGCAGTTAATATGGCTCCATCAATAGTCATATTATCCTCCTTGTCAAGCCTTATACCTCTGCTCTCCATGTCAAACTTCAAAAGAGAGAGAAAGTCATTAAAAATCATGTTTATCTCTGGGTACGCAGGTTCTCTCTACCTTGCCTGCGTGTACGCATCCCAAGCTCATTGTACCTGCGTACTTGTATGCTCTGTAAGTCAAGGGATGGGTGCGTACTCCTGTAAAGGTTAAAAGGCGCGAGTTTCATCTTAAAAAAATTACTTCTGGTCATTTCTAGAGCATTCTAGAAGATTGTTTGACGTGTATTGAGCGCCTCCAGATGGTTCATGCATCCCTATGAAAGAGGAACTTATCCCATCAAGAGAGGAGCTACCCCATCCAAAAGAGGGAGTATCCCATTGATGTTGGACCTGGATAACTTCCTCTAGAGCACTATAAATACAGGCATTGGGCCAGAGGAGGGGAGGTTGAAAGCTGAACATTCCAAAGGGTAGATGCTGCTGGAATTAGGACTTCCTTGTAGAAGCTTGTGAGGAGAGATTAACATCCTTTCTTGTTTCATTTGGAAGTGGGTGAGCTTGTCAAAGTAGAGGAAAACTCTTGCTGGACCCTAGGAGGAACTTGTACAACACCAAGGCTCAAGTTGTAATGGTTTATTTTGTTTCCTATTAATACAAATAAGTCCATTCTTCTCAATGATTTGTTGTTAATGAATTGTTTCATATACTCCTTGGTCTATATGTTGAATATGTTTTGTTTTATAAGATATTCAGGTGTTATGTAATCGTTTGATTGTTAGTGTATGAAGGTTTTGAAGTGAAGGAGGAGCTCATCTGGATCGACGAGGCTAGACTACTACAACAGCGTTGGACTTCAGGTAGGATCGAAAACACTTGGTTTCTCGTATGATAAAGCATGTTTAGAGAAGGATTGCTCTTAATTGTCTTGTTTGTCACTAGAAAGTCTTAGGCTTCTAGGGAGGTTGGTTTTGTCCGCAAGATTAACTCTTTCCGCATGACAACGTCATCGTCCAAAAGTTACAACCAAACACAAAGAAGATGGACACAGGATTATACAAGGTTTGTAGTGTCATAAGACTCTTTGAACTCCAACGACATACACATTCAGAAGCCTGGACATAGGTCCATGCACACCACTTATTTGCACAGTGAAAACAAAAACTAAAACTCAACACAAAAGGGAAAAACAATACAAGAAGAAAGGAGTAAACAACAAGCTAAAAAGTAGAAGACAAGAAAGCAAAATGGCCAAAGCAAATAGGATGTAAAACTAGAATAAGAAAACCATGATAAGCTACGAGTGCAAGATGAGTGAAAGGAAGGGAAAACTGACATGAAACTAATCCCACTCCTATCCCAACAGCTAAATGGTAGGGGTTACGTGAAATGAAATTTCCAATGAAGCCACCATAGTCGCTCCCAACTTGTATCCACAAAGAAACAAACGATTAAAATAGATAAAAAATTATGTGCAACAGAAATACAAAGACTTGAAAAATTTGCACATGGGAAGGAAGGTCTTGACTGTGGGAAAAAAGACGTGTCACAACCACCCAATACACATGCTTACCTCTTTGATGGATACCACTTTGCAACAAACCTCGGAAGCTACTTATGGGTGTGTCCTCATCTGCATTGAGCTTCTCAAAAAGAGTGAGGAAGGATTGAAGTTTGTTGCCTGCAACATCACTTGCCAGGTAAGATTGTTCCATCCATTCAATGATTAGATCATGAAATTCATAATGGTTGTTTGGACAACCTTGTGATCTTTGAAAAGACGGATTTCTGATTCAAGAGATGGGATCACGATGGGAATCTGGTAAGGAAAGATAGATCAAATAATTCTCAACAGTCATACCAAGCCAGTGAGAACCTGCCATAAACATCAGCGAAGGCTAAAGTGCCTCACCTGCTTGACAAAAATCTGAAGAGAAATATGGTAAACAATGAAGATCAGAGAACACGAATCCACTGTCATCGGATGTGTCGATGGGAAAATGATAAGTCTAATGACAATCACCCAAGACAGAGGAATGACCAGATGAACTAATTGAGACATCAGATTCCCAGTTTGCAATGAACAAAGAAAAATCCATGTGAACAATCTTGTGAACGCTCCAAATAATGGAACCAAGTTCACTGTGAGCTAGATATGATGGACAGATTTGTAGTGCAAGGTTCACAAGAAGGCTGAGGGGTTGATCATGAAGAGGGAAATTTGATAAGTATGATTGCAGGAAAAGAGAGTATTTGAAATGATCAACTTCAAAATTCCATGATTTCATGATAGATGAACATTCCCAACCCGAGTTTGATGTGAGAGATTTGCATTATGACAAATGCGCTGTGATAGATTCATGAATTTGGTCATAAGTGAAATTTTGAAAATTTGAGACATCACATTCAGAATACTAAACATTTTTTACACATGAATTCCAATTGAGTGCAACCATGCAAATAAACAAATTCTATGTGGGAAACCAGAGTTGATTTGGTTCAGGGGACTTACTAGAGTCGCAAAGTCTTGACATAACCATTAACATACATTAAAGTGCCTCGACTCCCTGGTATGTCTCGAAACTTTCCAGAATTGTGGGATCATATTTTGAATCTTGAACCAAATCATGCATGGCTTGAGGATGGTTGTTGTTGCTGATTTCATAACTTCTCTCAATATGTCACCGATCTTTGTCACAAGCTTCAACATATTTTTCAGCTTCAACAAGCTGATTTGAAGAGTTGTCTTCATGAAAAATAAGAGATGACGGGGAATTGGAAGAACACTATGTGACTAGAATATTTTCAACTTCATCAAGGACAACCTCACTACTTTGTGTCAATTGAGGACATAACACATCGGATGAAGAAACAAGATAACGTAGAGTATCTCTAACACATGTGGATGCATTGTGAATGGTAGGACACACAGGAAAGTGAGGTGAAGAGGAAGTTTGGATATGAATGTCTTCTTTGACCGGAGCACATTCCAGATCTAAGTTAGAGTCTTTATGAGAAAATGAAAGATCACATGATGTGCTTGGGTGTTCGTCACAACATATGGAATCATGGATGTGATGAAGTCCCATGATAGGGGGTTGATCTAAAGAATTAATTGTACAGGATGTTCCATTTACATTAGAAGATTGAGAATCGTTCAAGAATGGAAGCTCATTGTATTGATGCACACAATTTTGAAACGTAAGGGAATATTGATAGTTTCCTCACCTTTATGCTCCTCTTCCTATGTAATGTGAATGCCTTGCGCCTGATCACAATTTGAGCTAGCAGCTTGAGAATCAAGGGAATGCGAACAACTGGCTAGTGAAGTGGATTGATCAAGCGATTCATGTTACAAGGAGTCATGGATTGTAGATGATGGAGGATGGCAGAGATGCATATCAAATTTGAGACTTGAGTTATGAATGGTGACATGCTCTTGTGGAATGGAGGAGTGAGTCTTTGCTATAGGTTTCCTGAGCCATTCTGGAACTTCCTCCATAGAAGTGGGAGACAAATGAAAAGACGGGTTGGGGACATGCTAAACAAATTTCTCAGCTTTTCAATCACCACAAGGGGGCACCCACATTGGGATTGGAAATGGAGGAGGACAAGGATCAAATAGGGTGGTTGTCTCGTCCTCTACAATATGAGGTGCATCATGGTTCACAAGAGTTAGGGAGGAAGGGAAATCAGGATTTTCACCGTATTGGGAAACATGAACCAAGCGTTTAAACTCTTGTCCCAAGAAACTGAGTTCAATTTTTGTCAGGAATTTCTCAACAGAGGTGAAGGAACCGATCAGTAAAGTCCCCAACTAATTCATCAAGCTTCATTCTTAAAGAAAGGATTCTTTTACAGACATCTTGGTGGTTTTACTTATTGAAATATTTACACAACATCTTGGAAAGTTGAGCAATCGAATGGATAGAAGCAATGGGTAATGTATGCCACTATTTCTTAACACGAACATCAAATGTGAGTGTGAGTAATCTAGCCATGACATATTCGGACTCTACTTTGTTACACAAATAGAGACGGATAGCTTGAAAGAGACGTTCACAAAAAGTTGATTCACCCTCACCATCGAACTTAAGTTCAGATAGGTCAAGAATGAGTTCTACATGGATGGTACAATTAAGCTCTTTGGAAAAAATCCGGGGATTATGATTTCGGGAAGAGACATTTTAAAATAAGACATTCAAACCAGACTCTATAGGTACAATCAGAGGTTTAGGCTCTCTTTCTAGTACCATTTTGTTTACTGTGTTGGAAATCCATCAACTAAGGGGATCTCCCCAATGCGAAGTCCCAACTAGACCTCACAACGTTTGGTGTAGGAGTCCCATCCGATATAAAGGCCCGGTTTCCATATACTTAGAGATTTGCCTTGGCTCTAGCTGTCATCACATGAGAGTGTTACACTGGTATCTTCAAACAACAAGGTATGTGTGCCTGGTGAGTGCGTAATGTAACTGTGTCAAGGTTATCTTACTGCAAAGGGGGAGAGTAAAGTGAGCCTCTAAGTGAGAGGTAGTAGTACCACACAGGAAGAGACATATGCAAGCCAGAAAGGGTATGTCCAGCATCCAGCGGAGTAGTCCATAGTGGACGCGATAGTCGTTAAAACCAAAGTGCAAGGGAAAACATGTACACCACCCAACAAAGTAGTCCACATGGAGGTGACAGTTGTTATATCCAATATAGGACAGGTCTATCTAATGTCCTGTGGAGCAGTCCACAAGGCCAAGACAATAGTGATAAGAAATACAACACATCTTCAACAATGTAGTTACTAAAACAACCAAATTAGTTCAATTGTCTTAGTACATGTTAAGAAAACATGCATTACAAATGTTTAAAGAGTAGCCTTAAAACCATCTACAAAACATGTGTGAAATTGTGTTGGCCTTAACATGCTTATGAATTAAGAACAAGTCCTAAGAAACATTTGTACACCATACATCACTAGTCCCAGTAGTGGTGTTTTCATTCTGTATTTTTGAGGTTGAAGGAGTAAACACATAGGACATCATCAAAACCACTTTGGAAGCTGGGATCTAGCCATGCCAGCGTCAAAGAGGGATCTCTGTGTAAAATTTAGCTTTGTTTTATGTGAATTTTAGGCTAGTTATGACTGTACTGATTGTTTTGATTGAAAGGTTTGGTTGATTTAAGTGTTATAATTTCGTTGGGCTATGGAGTCTACAAATTAAACCAATTTGGCATCAAATTTTAGAGGAATTTTCACAGGGAAAGCTAGGTTGCACTATTTGGATCTTTTCAGAAATTAAATGGATTGTGAAAGAGAAGAAGTGTAAGGCTTAGTAGAAATTAAGGAGAAATTAAGAATTCCTTAATTTGACTTCAGTGGAAAACATGAAAATTATTAACATCCAGAATAGGGTGCTCTAAATAACAAATCTTATTCAACACGGTTTCTGTTAAATAATTCAGATATTCAAAATAACAGAGAAGGAAAAACAATGTTTAAACAAATAAACAGAAGGAACACATCACCATTTGGTACACCACATGAATCTTGTAAAAGGTCCTTGTATTATTGATGCTCCAACACGTTGAAAAGTTACAATATGCAGAGGAAATTACAATCAGAAATCAACGCTTAATACTTCAAACAATGAATTATTTATACTAATAATTACAAAATCGTTGTCAAACTGAGAAGGTATTATTAGCCTAATTACAAACAATAAATTTTTTCTTTGGAAAAAAAATAGGCCACATAGATCGCTGGAAGGAAAGGTGGCTCTCTTTTGGTGGATTCGGTTGCTGAGTCAATCTGAAACTGTGCTGCATTGATGTGCTGACTGTCGTGTTGGATGACGTGCTAGTTGTTGTCTTACTGCACCCAAATTACCTTCTTAATCTAGTAAATCACAAAGTTCTTCCCATCTCTTTTCATCGGGTATGGTCAATTTTATTTCCCTCTGGTAAATTTCATCAACCTTTGTGTATTTGGAAAAAGTTGGCTTCACAATAAAAACATGTTTTACCTCATTCTGTATGTAGAAATCATTTGACATGGTTTCTATCAATGCCTTTTCTGTCATACTTCCCTCTATTCCACTGAACTTGATACTGCTTTTGGCCATTTCTTTCATTTTTAGGACATAGTCTTCCTGATTAATAAATTTATCATTTATTACGTAAATGTTGGACAGTCCTTTCTAGATCAATGCTTCAATTCTGTTGCAGAACCTATTTACTCCCAGTTCAAATGTTTCACACCTTTCTTCTAATTGATCAACAAGGTTCCTTTTGGTCAAAAATTTCTTGAATTCTAAAATAGTGGCAGTTTTGTCACTGATTCCTAATTCTTCATGTTCATATTTGGACTTAGAGTTCAAGAATATGATAATTTTGGAGGCTTCTGTGGGCATTTCTCCAAGATTCTCCCTTCCATGAACAATGGTTTATGTAGCTTTTTCTATCAATTCCTTATGCTCAAAGATGATTTGGATAGATGGTCAAATCTCATTCATAGAGTCTAGAATATTCATCCATATGGTTTCCTTGGTTTGGGCCAAGGTCTGACCAATTGAGGTATCCCTTTCTACATTCTGCAACTTCTCCAACAATCTCTGTGATTTCTGTATACCAGTAATATGAGAAGCTTCAGGCTTGGCTTTCTGTACTTCTAAATCTTTGAGCTGATCTTGCAAAATCTTGATCTCCTTTGATTGGATTGACATGTTCTCCAGTGTCTTGGTCACCTGTTCAACACTTGTAGTATGAGTGGAAGAAGTAGTTGCAATGACTGTTCCTATTGCTGGAAGCTGAGAAATGGGTATGGCATCCAGGGGGACAATGGCCATCTTCTGAATATTTTCTTTCTCCTTTATCATCTTCTCCATTTCTGCCTTCATATATCTAATATGTATGTTCTGCTCTATAATCAGATCCATGATGTTATCCTTTTGTGCCTCATTTTCTTCAATGTACTTGGTTAATGGATCCTCTGTAGTCAACATCTTAAGCTAGTTTATCAAGGATTCATTGTCCATATTCTTCTTCTTGATGATCTCTTCTACAACATTGACATATTTAGGGTCATACACTATCTTTACCACCAAATCCTCCAAAGACTTGATCATGTTATCCTTTGCCTAAGGATGACACCTTCTCCATTTTCAACTGATACCGAACATTAGAAAATGAAACCTGCAACTTGGACAATGACATAACAATGTTAGTCAATGTAGAAGATATCATCTGACCATTCTTCTTGTTCATCTCCATTTGATCAATGGGATGGATGTCTTTGGTGCTGAACTCAAATCTAGTGCTCTTGTAATTTTCTGTTGTTTTTGGCTGTGGAATTTGGGCTTCAAGAAAAGACATTTGCATCTTACCATGATCTATGTCAAACGTTGATAACAATCTGCTCTGTGAACTAGAGGTTTGCTTCGAAAATTGATTATAGGTACTATTCTTAAGAATCTCATTCTTAAGCTTAATTTCTTTGTACCTATCAAAAACTATCTTTTCTTTCTCTCCTTGGACATTCTAAGATTATAGCTCTGTTTCCTTGTGACCTTGTGATGATGAAGGTCCAATAGGATATGTTACAATTTTTTTGCTTGCAGGTGGTGAGTCTGTAATTATGATGGCAACCTACTCTTCTATCTCTTTGTCCACATCTGTCCTAGGAGTCAATTTTTTCCTCTTCCTATAACTGATCCCAAACTCTTTGACCTCACTTCTAGTGGTTGATGATGATCCCTCATCCCTTTGTCTTTTTCTTGATTTCTCCTAAGGAGTGGGATTCTGCAAACTGGAAGTAGAAAAGAGTTGTTCTTCGGCTTCCTGCAAGGTGCTTTCTATCCATTCCAACTGATTTGCATATTTTTCTTTTTCAGGCCTTGAAGTATGGATGTAGGGAGTAATTTTGTTTTCTACTCTAAGCTTTGAAATGATGCCATAAGGGTCATAAGACCATGTAAAACTCAAGATGAACTTCATTTCTTTAAGCATCTTATCTGTTTCTTCACCTGATGTCCTGGTATTACATACAAATGGGCCCACTTGTGTCTTTATTCGAAACTGTGATTTATTCTTAGCCACTACAAAATGAATATCATCAGAACTTAACATCTGTCTAATGTACTCTAGGGAAAAAATCCTCTTTGGGAGGTATTTGGGGAGTTTGTATGGTGCTAATTCGCAACAATAAACCCTGATTTCTGTGTAATTTTGGTATAAATACCAATCTCCAGTTTTAGCTTGATCTATTAGATGTAAAATTCTTTTGATATCTTCACTAATTCTGGTTTTTATAGAACCATTGAGGATCTTCATTGCTGGGTGAATTTTTTTTCCAATAAATAGCTTATAAGAGAACTCATGCTACTCTTTCATGACCAATGAGGTCCAAAAAATCACTGGCTGCTGGTTTCCTGTAGCATCAAACTTCTGCATTGCAAAATTGAACTTATCTGCTTGATAATAAAGGAACATGTAGATTAGAATAGAGGTGTAATTAAACACCTGCTCTATGGGAAATTCTAGAAACTATTCATGAATGTTGTTAGCCAAGAATTGACTGATATTGAACATAATAAATGGCTTAATATCTGTGGAAAATATGGAGATGAAACCTAAAATGGGCTCATCTACCCGCTAATCAGAAGAATAACCCAAACTATAGGAAATTATGGATATGATTTGTTTGGCTTGATCAAGGACGATGGAGGAAGGATATAGAGGATTCCTTTTGGGTAATTGGGCATTCTCATGCAAGAAGATCTCGAAAATTTTGGCTTTGGTGGCGAAATCCAGCTTCTGATAAAGCTAGGTGAGGGCTTCTAAGGAGAAAGGAGTATTATTTTCCATAGAGGGAGCTAGCATTATTTGGTCTATGGACTGGGCAGTAATGGCAAAGAGAATGTCACTAGATGGAGCCATGATAGCTCTTTGGGTAGGCACATAATAGGCCTGACACTTTCTGGTAAATTGAGGGGCTTGGAAGGTGAGGGGAAAAATATAATGGGGAACATTGGACTCCCAGAGCCCAATTTCATCAAATTTAGCTACATGCTCGTCTTCCAACCAACAATATAACTCTAAAAAGTCACAGTCACACTAGGTTTCATTAATCCGATAATCTCTATCGGCCAAAGGGATTTGATCTAAATCTATGGAGGTAGGTATCAACGGATTAAGAACCTTCTCTTGAGTTTTTCTCTTGGGAGGCATGATTGTATTAATGAAAGATAGGAGATATTGACAAAATACCTTACTGAGAAAATGTTTGGGTAGCGAATTGTCAAGTGAAAGAAACAGAGGATTGCCAATTTCTATCTTGGTTTGGTCATGCGAATACTGTGAAAACAGTCATTGTGCAACGACTGTCAATTACAAAGAATAAGTTAGTAAAAATGAGGAAAGTGAGAGGATGAGCAGTAAAAGGAGGAAAGCAATGGTTCCTAAAATCTCTTAAATGACAGAGCATGGTGAAATCTGTTGGAGGTGGCACAGGACTGTTAAGTTTGAACGGTTACACAAGAATTATGAATTTAATGCCAAACGGGTGTTTTGTTGGGAGTGGATTTAAGTGGTTAACGGCGAGGCGATGTCGCAGGAGGTGAATGGCAGAGGCTTCATAGTGGGGACATGGTAAAGCGGGTGAAAGGAAAGCGATTTCGAAGGGGGTAGTGGATGGTAAGCAGTTTCGGTGAGGGGGGGTGCAAAGTGCGGAGAGGGTGCCATGTAGGGGATGGGGCCCGGCAGGGAAACAACCTTCACCCCCCAACTCCCCCCCACCCAATGGTAAAGGAAGAATGGAGAGGGGGGGGCTGAAGAACAATACGATTCATGGATCATGAGTAGGAGAGGATCCTGATGCTTTGACTTCGTTGTATTTTAACCATATACGACAGAGAAACTTTGTTGCCATGTGCTTTTCACGTTTTGCCTTTTTGACTTAGGATAAAGATTAGAACTAAAACATGTAAGAGAACTTTATCGCATGGTGCATGTTTTTCCTTTTTACCATGTCCTTAGACTTAGGATAAAAATAACATAGGCCTATTTTTTCAAAACCATCTAATTTACCTACCCATAAATAAACTAACATTTTATTTTTTCTAAAGGGTGCACTTTTACTAGAAAACCCACATTATTTTCTTTTATGCAAAATCGAAACTATCTAAATCCTATCACCTATTTCTCCCATTGATTTAGATTAAACAGTTGAATCAATGTCATTTTCTACCTAACTACTGATTTACCCAGATTAGACCGTTGGGAAAATCTTTATTCTCTAACCTAATTTACAAAAGATTAAACAAGTTTAGCCATGATTACACTGTATGATTAAATAAGTAGCTAGACATTGTGGCATTTTGAACAAGCTGCGAACAACCTTTATTTAACAAAGATGAAGGAAACTATCTATCAGTAGTGGCATTTATACTTGCAACACTTTCAATATTATTCCTTTTTTTTGTTTTTCTTTTGATGGGGTTCTATTTTTTCATTCTTTTTCAATATTTTTGTTATTTTTTTCTTTTTGTTATTTATACCCTCTTTTCATTTTTTATTCTATTTTTTCTTTTATTTGGAAATGATAGGTAGATTGAAAATCATTTACAGTATAAGATTCCTGAGATACAATACTCAATACCTTGAGATCCTATAAAACATAGGACCCTAACAAGAGGGACATTGGAGCCAATCCTTGCTCCTCAAAGAATAGACTATCTACTCTCAAGGCTATGTGGAAGGAGCCAAGGTGAAAAGTCCTTGCTCATACAATGAGGGGTGTATATATAGACAAGGGTGATGCTTGACCCTTGTGACTCTTGGACTACCCTCATGACCGTTCAACTTCCTATGAATTTTCAACTAACATGACTCTTCAACTTCTTGTGTGCGTCCATTCGAATCTCATTTTACATTAGATTTAGTTTACAATATATATGGCCCATAGTAGTGATGTGGCCAAGACAACTCATGGCACAACTTGACATGACACTACTGACATGTACTGGTTGACTATGGTGTCCATGTCAAGTTGTGCAATGTTGAGTGATGGATGTATTCTTAGTGTGCTTTGTCTTAACATTCACATAGGTTGGTGTTGTGGGGTCTGCAATGATCTTGGTCTTGTAATATGGTTCAATGTATGTGTTCCTTTCTCTTGCTACTTGATGTGCTTTGTACGTTTGTCTAGCTGAAAGCAAGTCTTTGCAAAGGCGTTTTTTTTTTCCCATCTATTTAAAAAATTGCTGGTAAAATACTTCTAAAGTGTCTATGCTATTAGTAGGTAAAGATCTAAACGATGTTCTTACATCACTAGCTAGAGTCTGAGAAAAAAGTCTCGTTTGAACATCTCCAATATCAATTTCATGTAATTCAATGAAATTTGTCATTTTGTTTGTATGTTGTTGTGCTGTGTAAGTTCCTATGCCATCGAATTGGACAATTTTGTTTCGATAATCTTGTGGCATGGCACCACGTGAAGCAAGTAACAAAAGAGGAGCATATTTATTTGCCATGGCTCTAAGTTGGGCAGGACTAAGAAGTGGCATAGGAGTACCAGGAGATGATACAGTGCGTGATGGAGAACTGGGAGTAATGGGTGACTGACATGTAATGATAGGTTGGTGGGGAAGTGAAGGTATAAATGGAGGTGAGGAATGAACTTTAGAGGTGGAAGGGAATAATGGTGAACTAAAGGGAGTTGAAACTGTTTCAGAAAGCTTAGGGATCTTAATAGTAGTAAGGGATGACTAAGCGGAATTTAGAATATTCTGATCAATGGACAGGTTTGCCTTTTGGACTTCAAGATCTACAATAAACTCTGGATCTAGAACTATGTCATCAATTGCACTTTCAAACTTGGTTCTAAATAGGGAAAGGTGAAATGACTCATTAAAGGGAAGGTCTTTAAAAACAACCACTTATCAGGGCATGAATCTGCTTTGATTGAAGGTGTTGGACTGACTGAACTTTCTTGTCTTCTGAATCTTCTCGAAATTAGGTTTGGATTATCCATATTGGGGGAGGATTTGGATTTGGGTTGGCCATAGTATAGTGAGTTCTCCTTGAAGCCAGAATTTTGAATTTTGCTAATTACTTTCTTTTTGTAAAATTTTATAAATAACTTCTAATAAACCCTTCAAGGGGCTTGAAATAAAGATTTTAAATTTCTCAAAGGTTTATTAAGACTAAGGATTTGAATCCCCATTATGGTTTCCACTATGTTATCACTCAAAAGTTTTCCCTAGAAGTTATCAAAGAAGGAATAATCTGAGGTAACCACAAACCAATATTTTAGACTCAGGTTCTAGCCAACCTAAGTCCAGAGAGGGCTCTCTCTTTATGATTTAACTTTGATTTTATTAGATTTTAGGTTAGTTCTTAGTGTTCATGAGGATTTTGATTTTGATTGAAAGCTGGGTGGTGGAATTCTTGGAATAGATGGATAGATTTGGGTCTTCAAGCCATTGGGCTATGGAGTCAATCAAAGAATAGCTTAACTAGACCAGATCATTAAAGGGAATGCTCACATGGCAGGCTAATAAAGAAAAAGGAAAATCTTCAGGTTTAATGGATGAGATGGTTCTAACCAGGGTAAAAGGGCAATGAAGAATCCTTAGATTGGGATTAGAATGAAAGAAAACAGGTGATCATGAACAAAGGGCAATTAAGAACTACAAGATTATATCCAAGGTAGTGGAGCTGCGGTTAAAACCGGTGCTTCCATTCATCATCTCTCCAGAACAGTCTGGCTACGTAGAGGGACGCCAAATAACGGATGGGATAATCCTCACTCATGAGATTATTCATTCCCTCACGCTCTCAAAAAAACCAGGTATGCTTCTTAAAATTGATCTATCAAAAGCTTTCGATACCATAAGCTGGGAATACATGCAAAAGATATTAAATGCTTTTGGCTTTGACAATGCTTGGATCCAATGGATTAGTAGTCTCATCTCTTCTACCTTCTTTTCAATTCTCATAAATGGGA
The DNA here is from genome assembly GCA_000404065.3 of Pinus taeda. Classification (NCBI taxonomy): domain Eukaryota; kingdom Viridiplantae; phylum Streptophyta; class Pinopsida; order Pinales; family Pinaceae; genus Pinus; species Pinus taeda. The sequence continues at coordinate 271,420 of APFE030214787.1, forward strand.
TTCCGACCTCTACCTTTCATTCATCTAGAGGTATCAGACAAGGTGATCCCTTGTCGCCTTTTCTGTTCATAATCATGGCGGAAGGCCTAGGTCGATGCATAAAAAATGCCATCCTTTCACAAGACCTCAAAGGAATTACCCTCCACCAAGCCCCCACGGTCTCCCATCAGCAATTTGTAGATGACAACATGATTTTCGGGCACTCCTCGGTTCAATAAGCTCGAACATTAAATTCTCTGCTTAATCTCTTCTCTAAGGCATCGGGAGCTCTTATTAACAAATTAAAATCCCAGATCTTTTTCTTCAACACCCATCCGACCACTCAGCGAGCCATCGCCCGCATTCTTGGCTTCTCCATTGCCTCCCTCCCATCCAAATACCTAGGGGCCCCTCTCTTTGTGTCTGCTCGGAAGCACTCCTCATGGAACTCTCTTCTTGAAAAATTGGAGGCCAAATTATTCCACTGGACTCATCGATCCTTAAACATGGCCAGTCGGCTAGTGCTCATTAAAGCGGTCCTTCAATCGATGCCGCTTTACCTATTCTACATTCTGGCGGCACCAAAATGGGTCCTAAAAGCCATCAAAAAATTACAGCGAAATTTCCTCTGGGGCAGCACTGGACCAAACAGGAAATGGGCTTTGGTAAAATGGGAGAAAGTTTGTCTCCCAAAAATTGGAGGAGGAATTGGCCTCCGGGATCCAGAAGACAACAATTTGATTATGGAACAAAAATATGGTGGAAATGGCTATCTTACCCATGCACACAATGGGCTAATATATGGACCGCTAAATATTGAAACAACCTACCACTGGAGGAGCGCATAAGAATGTCGGAAATAAGTAAAGGTTCGGCAATATGGAATTCAACAATATTAAACAGGGATCTCATTCAAAAACATAGCTTCTGGGAAGTGAAGGACGGACGCACAACTCGTTTCTGGACAGACTCATGGCAGCAACTCCCAAGCATAACCAATATCATTCAAGACATCCCCAATCAGGATATCAACCAACAGGAAAAGATCAATCAATTTTGGGAAACAAATAATACTTCAGACCACCGTGATTGGAAGGAAGCAAGCGCCATCTTACCTCACAGTCCAGAGGCAGCTCAAAAAGCCCTAGCACAGGAGTTAAAAAAAAGAAAAATAATCAAGGAGACAGGCCAAGATAAACTAAGATGGGGACATGAAGAGAAAGGAACATTTACATCCAAGGAGGCCTACCAAATCATTATAAAAGGTCATTTCACCAAAGATAAGATATGGGAGAGAATTTGGAGCACCCCCATATGGCTGAAGATATCCACCTTTCTCTAGCTGCTGTCCCATAATCGGATACTTACTTGGGATAACCTCAGAAAAAGGAAATTTGTGGGACCTTCAGTCTGCCTCAACTGCAAAATGGAGGAAGAATCAGCTGTTCATCTTATGCAATTATGCCCCCTCAGTAGAAGAATATGGGAGAAAGTTTCATTTCGATGCCAGAAGGAAGGAAGAGTAATGGGTGATATAAACAACACCTTACGAAACTGGCCCCAACAGCCTTATCAATGTACCATCCTCAACACTCTCTGGCAAATAGTTCCATGCACAATAATGTGGAACATTTGGAAAGAACGGAATAGGAGAATATTCAAAAATCAGGCAATGGAATTGGAGCAAGTGTGGACAATCATACATAAGAATCTTCAGGAAACCCTCTCTACTAGAGGCTGGTCCCAGGAGGATCTACCTTCCAGCAGTAGGGAGCAGGCCATATGGAATAATTGGCAATTCCAAATCACACCTCCTAACTCACCTCAAGGCACTTCTGTCAGGAAGCAAAACACGCCCACCAACTGGAAACCTCCACCTACCAACACATACATGCTCAACTTTGATGGAGCTTCCAAAGGAAACCCAGGCACTACAGGATATGGAGGAGTGATACGAAACTCTCAGGGCATCCCACTTAGAGTCTTCTTTGGATCTATAGGATGGAACACAAACAATGCAGCAGAACTGGAAGGCCTTTGGAGAGGACTCAAAATTGATCAAAATTAGAGATACACTCCCCTTATAGCAGAAGGAGACTCTCAAATCATCATAAACATGGCCACAAAGATCCAGCAAGGTTTAGAAGCTCATAAAGTCAGCAGAAGCTGGAGGATGGCAACCCGGCTTGAGTCTCTCCAGAAATGGCTACAGAATAACAAGGCTACATCCTTTAAGCACACCAGGCGAGAAGGAAACAAGGTAGCGGATTTTCTGGCCAATCTAGGGGCAGAGCGAGGAAAGGAGCACCATGAAGGACACCTACAGGATATTGCCTTGGAGACAGACTGGATAACTCTCCAGGAGATCCTTAAAGCTGATATGTAGACAGAAGAAGAGGCATACTCGGATGCGGGTGCCAACTTGACAGATGGAGGCCATGTGCCTGCCACGAGGAGAGCTCCGCGAGCCGGCGCCTTGGAGCTGTGAAATGAAGTTCATTAAGGCAGCATTGAATGGCATTCAATGCCATTTACGCCGATCGCTATCCCAAGGAATTAACAAAGGGTCCAGCAGTATGAACAGGCGTGGAATGTTCGCGGAGGATTTCCTGTCTGTACAGGCACGGAATTGCAACCCAATTGTGCACGAGAATGTCTGTCTGGTGAGGAAGGAGGAGGGTGCTGGAGTGGGTAGGCCTCTACGCAAACCCAGGCTCTGTGCAGGGACGAAGAATTATTCCAGGCATCGAGGGAAGATTGTGGTCGGGGTTAACCAGTTGGACCGCTCCTTCCAGACACTGCATCTTTCGGCAGCAAGAAAATTTCAATTCCCCAAGTCGGAGGTGAATAAGGAAGAGCTTGAGGCTACAGGTCAGCTGTTGAAGGCTACGGAGCATCATAAGCTTGAGATGGCTCCTCGACAATGCGCCACGCCCCGCCGTGGGCGGAATTACGGACAGAGGGGACAATCTGGAGGCGGGGGAGTTCAAAGCCCGTGGCGTGTCTCCCCGCTTGCTTGTGCCTCACCAAGCTCTCCTGGGTCTGAGGATTCTGGGAATGACATTAGCAACACTGTGCAGACGGTCAAGTTTAAATACCATCGCCGAACCAACAGGCCCGTTGTCTCAGCGCTGATCAGAGTTGTCTTCTCTGAAGAAGACGAAGAGGAAGACAGCGGGAAGGAGGTATCAGAGGAAAAGGAGCCCAGTTCGAATAACTCCTCTCAGAGCAGGGGCAAGGACGACAGTTCATACCTCCCCTCCTCTCAGAGCAGGCTTGAAGAGGAGAGTACTGGTGTTCACTCGGAAGAGCAGAACGAGGTTCTCAAAGAAATTGGCAGCATAATGGATATGGATGTTACTAAAATGGCTCAGCAATCGTTGGAGAAGCCCCAGGCAATGGAAGCTCCAAGGAAGGGCAAGGAGCCGGACCGTGTCTTTGGCAATATCCTATACCTAAAGCTCCCACCAGGAATTCATCGTCCTGAGGACATCCCGGATGGCATGGAGGTGACTTGGGAGCCAGATCCGGAACGGGAAGCAGCAGAATGGGAGGCTGAGCATCGGGCTGCAGAGGACCAGGCGGAAGGCTCCAAAAACTCAACTGACATTCAAGGCAAGGCGGGTAAGGTCTAAGACTCCGGATCTGGGGATTATGCCTATGTTTTTATTGATATGTTTTCGCTACAAATGCTCTGTTCGGGAGCGGCTCTCTGTGTTCAGCAACCATGACGACGTGGTCTCCGGCTAGCGACCTTTCTAGACATGCAGGCACCTATGCTCTGCTCTTTTTTGAATATGATACTGTTTTTGGCAAAATTCCAACCCTGTAATGTATAAATCTCTAGCTTGGAAATGTTCTTTTGGGGATAGCTTTCATGTAATTGTCTATTACTGTCTTGAACAACGTAAGTGTTGCTATCAGGTCCTTCCTTCTAAGCAGGACAGATTTTGTGTTGAAAAACTTGACAGAGAGCTGTTTAATCACTCTCAGAGGCTAAGTCCTCTTGTACATATTTTTTCAATTTTCTTAATATAATTAGTTTAGCATTTGCCCAGGAAAAAAAAAACAAAGGGAAATTAAGAATCCTTTGCTATAGACCAGGGGGAAACTATGGAAGCAAGGGAGCAGTCAAGAATTCCCTAACTAAGATAGTTTAGCAGAAAACATTAAGAATGTAAACAATAAAGACAAAGTGCTTTAAAGCAAGTTTTGAAATATCATTCCTAGTTTAACATTCATATTTCATAGAAACACATATGATTATTATGAAACATAAGGGAAAACAATAATACACATGAGAGAATACTTATTTGATTTTCGCTTTACAAAAGAATCCTGAAAAATATCCAAGCTTTATTCCATGATCCAACAAGCCAATGCAGTTTTGATACAATAACACTTTGATTTGAGATAAAAATCTACAAAAATGTCTTTGAATCCACCCCAAATACTTCAAAATATGAAGTATTTATACAAAAAATATTTACAAAATATCTCATAACAATATGAGATTCAATCTAGGGAATCAAAATATCTTCAAGCATGAAGGCAGGGACAGATGGAAAACTGCATCATGTTGTCCATCTTATTGTGGTAGTGCTAGTTGTTGCAGTTGAATTTGAGACCTTTAAGCTGGCTGATTTTTGTACGTTGGAATCATCTTTATCTTTAATCTTTCATTGATACTCTTTAACCTACTAATCTTTAACCCTATTGATCTGTCTCTTACCTATTTCATCTGGCTGCCTTCATATTTACTGTGGTAACTTATAGTAAATCTATCATTTTTTCCCACTATTCATCCTCAAGTAACTTTACTTTAAGCATTCTTCTGTATATTTCGTCTGCCTCTATGTATTTGGTAAAATTTGGCTTGGTGAAAAACAAATGTTTCACCTCATGCTCTAGAAAAAATAGATTCTCCAAAGTATCACATAATACTTTTCCAGTTGGCAAGGCTTTGATTCCTGAAGTGCTTCCTTGTTCCTTGGCCAACTTCCTTAGTCTGTCAGTGTAGTCCAATTAGGTCATAAGTTTATCATGGATGACCATAGGAGTGGGAAGGCCTTTATCCCTCAAAATTTGAAATTTGGCCATGAATCTGTCAATGGCCACCTGCATGTTATGGCATTTTTCCTCTAAGTTGACCATAAGGTTTCTTTTGAAAATAACCTTTTTAACCTCTATGATGGCTTTAGTCGTAACCTCTACACCAAGCTCATTAAACTCATGTCTGTTCTTACTATTCAGGAAGTGTATGAGTCTATTTGCATCCTCAGGTTTGTCTCCCAAATCTTCCCTTACTTTCTGAATAGCCTCAGTGGCCACTTTCACCAATTCAGTCTGCTCAAATATAACTTGAATGATGGCCAAATATCATTGACAAAGTCAATGATACTGGCCCAGAACATCTCTTTGGAATGTCCTAGTGGCTTCTGCGGTGTTAAATCTTTTTCTAGGACCTTGATCTTTTCACCCATTCTTAGTGCTTTCTGTGTTTCTTCTCTGTGCTGAATTTGGGCAAGCTTACAGTCAGTTTCTAAGTTTGCCACTTTCTCCTTTAGCCTTTTAAGCCCAGAGCATCTCTTTGGAATGTCCTAGTGGCTTCTGCGGTGTTAAATATTTTTCTAAGACCTTGATATTTTCACCCATTCTTAGTGCTTTCTGTGTTTCTTCTTTGTGCTGAATTTGGGCAAGCTTACAGTCAGTTTCTAAGTTTGCCACTTTCTCCTTTAGCCTTTTAAGCTCTGTTTCTTGGATTGACATATCCTCCATGGCTTTTACCAACTCTGTTTTTTTCTCTGTTGAAGTACCTGTTGTTGTAGATTCAGTGGTGATTGGTAGTGCTATGGCAGGTGGAGTTGTGGGTGCCAATGATGCTACTAATGTTGAAGTAACTGCAGTAGAAACAGTGGGAATGGCAGTCCTAGAAGTGGTGGCCAAGTCACTTTGTTTAGATTGAATCAATGTGTCTAACTCCTTCTATGTTTCTTTCATTTGGTCATTTAGCTTTAGGACCAAGTCCATGAGCTCTTCTTGTCCTTTTTGTGTTACCAGGACTTCTGCTATTTGTGGGTGATGTAATGGTGGAATATTGAGTTGCTTCTTCAAAGCAGCTATGTCATCATTCTTCTTCTTTATCAATTTTTTGGTGGCCTTTACATCTTTGGGATCGTGTCCCAACTCAATGATTAATTCCTTTAAGGACTTGATTTTGGTGTCTTTGGCCTGTGAAGAGACCTTCTCCAATTGGAATTGTGCTTATATGTCATTAATGAGTTTTGTAATTGGTGGGTTGCAATGGCTTTCCCTTAGAAGGTGGAGTAAATCATCTCCCCTGTCTACTTGTGCAACTCGATCTGGTCAATAGGATGAATATCCTTTGCCAATACTTTGAAGTCTATCTTCTTGAAGTCTGCTACTGTTCTTGGTTGCTAAGTGGTAAGCTTCATGAATGTCATCTGCATTTTTCCTTCTTTCACATCATAGGCTGACTTAAGCCTTGTCTGATTGGTAGGTGCCATCTTTAGGTATTATGCATAAGTTTGGGCTTTTAGCCTCTCATTCCTAGCTCTTATCTCCTTGTATCTTTCTTTGAAGTCTTGGTCTTTTTCAGTTGCCATCCTGAATCAGGACAATTCAACACTATGATGCCTTTCCAACATCTGAGTATGTGATGTGGAAGGTTCTAGTGTGCCCCCAGAGGGAGTGGCAGGCTTGCTTGTTTCTCTTTCTGTGCTAGTGGCCCCATCTGTTTCTTTTGTGAATTCTTGTTTAGAGACAGGATTTAGCCTTTACCTTTTGACCAGGCTGGTCTCTGCATATGTCTGTATGGTTGCTTTGCCTGAAGTAGTGACCTCTTCCCTATTTCTTTTGAGGCTTTTCTCCTCATTTGGAGGAGTTTGCAAGATTGGGGGAGTACTCATGATGGGCTTTGGTATACCTGTTTGAGTTAGCTCCTCTTACAGGTTTGGTTGTTCTGAATCTTCTTGCACCTGGGATTCTTCTTCTACATGCGATTCACTTTGTTCCTGAGATTCTCCTTGTGCCTGTGATTCTTCATAGACTTGAGATTCTCCTTGGACTCTAGATTCTCCTTGGACTTTAGATTCTCCTGGCACCTACATGAAAGAACCCTCATCAAGATGTTTCTCTAGATCAATTAGGGCATTTTCAATAGCAACTTCAGTGCTATCCCTGTCCACTAAAGTATTCTCCACCCATTCCAATTGATTTGCATATTTTTCTATTTCAGGGATTCGGTGGTGAATGTAGGGAGCCATCTTGTTTTTCTGTCTTCTATTCCAGATGAAGTCCAAGGGATCATATCTCCACATGAAGCTTTGTTTTAGTATAAGTCTCTGAAGTATTTTCTCTGCTTCTTTTCCAGCTTCTCGGCTATTACACACAAAGGGGCCTAGTTGATCTTTGACTCTAAGTTGGGCCTTCTTTTTGGCTTTAACAAAATGCACCTCATCTAAATTGATTATCTTCTTGTAGTATTCCAAAGAAAATAACCTCATTGGGAGGTATCTGGGTAGCTTATATGGGGCTAACTCACAGCCATAAATTCTAATTTCAGTGTGATTTTGGTACAAGTAACAATCTCCCACTTTGTGTTGTTTTGAAAGCTGCAGGATCCTCCTGATATCTGAACTAATTCTTGGAGAAGGGTTTCCTAGCAGCATTGTTACTATAGGATGTACAAAAATATCTATGAAGTCTATGTACGGATATGGGGAGTCATGCTTATGGAATAGAGGATTGCAAAAGATCATTGACCTAGGATGACCTTTAGTATCAAGCTTTTGGAGGGTGAATGGGAACTTGTCAGCTTGGTAATATAGAAAAAGATGGTACAAGGCTGAAGAATACTTGAATACTCTTTCATTATTCATTCTAAGAAATTGTTCATGCATCCTATCAGCTATGAACTTGGCATAATCATACATGACAGTAGAAGGTTTTCCTGGAGTGAAGATGGACATGAAGAATAAGATGATTTCATCTATATACTCACTAGTGGTGTATCCTAAGAAACTAGAAATCATTGCTACAATGTCCTGACCAAATGGGGAAAATATGGTAGCCATATATGGAGGAGGATCTTTTGGGATATGCTTTTCCTCCCTAATGAAGGTTTGAAACATCTCAATAAGTTTTGCAGTGGTAAGCTTAGGGAAAGGGTCTAATAGGTCTCCAATTGAAATAGGGGTTAATTTTTTCCCTAGTTGAAGTTGCAGCATTTCATTAATTGATTCAACAGTGATGGTGAAAAGTACAGTCTGGTCTGGGAACATCACTGCTCTTCGGCTGAGGATGTACTTTGCATGGCAATAATGGACAATTTCTAGAAAGATATGTACCTCAGGGAATTGATACTTGGGAAAATTAGACTCCCAAAGACTAATTTTATCATTGTGGTTTAGGTATTGGTCTCTATATCTACAGTATAGTTTGATAGGGGATTCAAGGACAAAGGTGTCCTTGATTTGGAAATCTTTATCAGCAAAGGGAAGGTGGTCCAAGTCCAAGTGTGGAGTGGAAATTGGTCTGACATCCATGGCAATTGGGGAAACCATTCTTAGTTCTTGTGGATTTAAGAATGGGGAAGATAAATTTTTAGTTTTTTAGGGTAAGGTGAGTCAATTCCAAGTGGGCTTCGCTTACCAGAGTTTCCCTTTAATTTCAATTAAGAAAACTTAGTGATTGGTTTGGAAATTGATAGGGTTTCAATGGATTCTGGCTTAAATACCTGGAATTTGAAGGAAATTGAGCCTGAACCAGGTGAATGGCAACTGTGAACGGTTGAAAAAGCTTTAAGTAGGCTGGAAGGCAATCTGGGAGCTTTGTAGCATCTTCAGTGTGCAATTGTACGTGGGTTGATAAGTTGGACGTCTACAAACATGTGCATGGAAGTTTTCAGTTGAAAAAACGATAAAAACAATAATTTGGGGCTTTTTTGGATTTATGCACGAAAAGTCAATTTGGCGGTTACAGGTGAAGAATGACTGTTTGTCGTGTAGCGGGGTGAACAATGGCTATTTTGGTGTGTAGCGGGCTAGCGGTACGTGGTTTGTTTCACACAGACTTTGGGTTCTTAGCGGTATTGGGGGGAGGCCACCCGATTCCATTCATCGAGCGCCACGTCGCCTCGGGGGCCTAGCAGAAAACAATATGGGTGAACAATGACCATTTGTCACATAGCGGGGTGAACAGTGGTTATTTTGGTGTGTAGTCGGCTGGTGGTACATGGTTTTCTTCACACAGATTTTGGGTTCTTAGTGGTATTGGGGGAGCGCCACCCGATTCCATTCATCGAGCATCACATCGCCTCGGGGGCCCAGTGGAAAACAACCCATTTTGGGCAGGTAACATTCGGATTTCGGGCCCTTTCGAAATCAACATGGGCCGTCTATTAGGAGGGAAGAGATCGTGTGGTGGTCGGGCGATGGAGTTGCACGGAAGGTAATGGGGGGGGCCGCTGGGCATTTAAGCACGGTTGTTTTGGTTTAATGAGGGATTAAGGTATCGGGCGGGATTTAATTAGGTTTTTAACTAACTTAATCAAGGATCGATTAGTTAGTGGATCCGGGGTAGAAAACTTAGTTTATATAATTAAACTAGGGTGGGATTAATTAATATTGCGGGAGTTAATGTATATACGGGAAACGGGTTTCCACTAGAAGTTAATAAATAAGTTAATGATTCAGTCAAATGAGTGGAAGGGGCACCATACCCTAAGCATACGATTTTCATGTTTTTAATGCTTTCTTATTAAAATTAGGATATAGTGCTTTTTGTGGGTTTTTGATGTGAAAATGAGTTATGTGGGGGAACAAATGCTTTTCCTAGGTAAAAGTGATTTAACCTTAGGAAAGAATATTTATTTAGGGAAATTGAATGAACTCAAGGGGGGGGGGATGAATGTTTATGAGGGGATTTTAGTACTTATTTCCTATAAGTCTTTGAGATGAGGGTCTAGTCCCTCCAAAAGTAAGAGAAATGCTTTGAGCCTCTTTGACTTAGGATTTTTAATTACTTTGATATATATTTTAGGAAATTAGTTAAGTAAAAGGTGAAATGGATGAGCGAAGTTAATTAATTGACTTTGATTTCTTTATGCATGCTTAATTTCCCATTCACATTTGGAATTTTTATGATGAAAAAGATGATACACATGCTTTTTTCTAATCAATCATCAAAATTCTGTAACCCTTCTACTACTTACCCATCTACTCATCCTACCATTTTTACTTCTCTTTATTAGGGTGCATTTGAGCTAGCAAACCCTTATCAAACATTTTTCTTTTCTTTACAACAATAAACTAATGAAATCTAACCTTATTACATCCAAGGGCTTAGATTAAACAGTTGAGCTCTTTTTATTTACTCTACCTATCTACTTATCTGACATGAGTAAACATCTTGGGAAGATTTTATTCTCTATCTATAAACATGAAATTTAAACATGAAATAGCCAAGTTTAAACATTTTGACTATCATGGATTGTGGCAAAGATTACAAGTTGCACACAATCATTTATTTTGCAGAAAAATTAAATAGTAGTGGCATTTTGAATTGCACACTTTCATGGTCTTTTCTTTTCTTGGGGTTCATATTTTTCATCTTTTTTCGACCTTTTCTTATTCTTTTTGTCCTTTGATTTTTCTTTTAGGACATACCGTGTTGACATTTTTTAATTTTTTGAATATGGAAAACATTTGCAGAAAGCAAAGGTATGTACATATTACAATTTTAATCTCAATCATTCAAAAATTATGACTCCTATTGGTATAGGAACCTAATAGTGGCTCCACTTGGGGATGGCATTTCCTGGTGAAATGTCAAGAACTTGTAGATCAATGGCCTTCTCAATTGTTGTGATGTTCTCCTGCAACTTTCCTTTTCACTTTTATGCCTTATTGTTATTTATGACAGTAAAATATTTGAAGCTTAGGGCCTTCTCTTCGGGCTTCGACTTCAAACAATACCATCCAATCCACTCTAGACTTTTGAAAAACTAAATATGTACAAATGATTAGTGAAATCAGTAACTAGGTTCAATGTAGTGTTTAAGAATTCGACCATTGACTGGTCCTCCTTCTGCTTCTGTGCCATCCATTTCTCTGAGGAAGAAAGAATTATTACCTTTGAATGCATAGATGATATATGGGCCTTTCCATAGGAAATCAAATTTCCCATGTTTACCTTTATCCTCTCTTCTTGAATCCCATTTCAAAACTTTGTCCCCCAAGTAAAAATATTCTGCCTTAGTCCTTTTATCAAAAGCTTTCTTGATCCTTTCCTACACGACTTGAGATTTGATGTACACTTCTTCCCTAGTCTGTTGTAAGTGAATTGTTTAGTTGATTCTCCTTTGGATGTCATTTGGTTCAACCTGCAACTCTTGGAGTAGTTTCATCACTAGCGTTCCCAAGGAAGATGGGAAAACAACTTCCATTCCATAAACTAATTGAGAAGGACTAGTACCATTGGATTTATTTGTGGTTAGCCTGTCTTCCCATAAGGCATTCACTAGCTTCTTGTTCCATGTTTTCTTGTTGTTCTCTAACAATTTTTTGATAATATTTACCAGACTTTTTTTTGAGGACTCTGTTAGTCCATTTCCTTGGGGGTAATAAGTTGTGGACTGGCCCAAATTTATATGGTACTTATTACAAAATTCAATCATTCTCTTAGATTTTAAGGCTGCTGCATTATCAGTGATGATCTTGGTTGGGCACCCAAATCTAGATAGGATGTTGGATTCAAGGAAGGTTATTATAACAGTGTCAGTGGCTTGCCTCGATGGTATGGCTTCTATCCATTTGGTAAAATAATTTGTAGCAGTGAGAATCCATTTGTGTTGGGCAAAGGAAGGTGGGTGTATTTCACCAATGAAGTCAAGACCCCATTGTTGAAAAGGTGTTTCAGCAGATATTGGTTTTAGGGGGAGGGGTAAAAGCTTTTTCTTTCCTTCAAAAATTTGGCATTTATGACACAAGGTTACAAATTTCTTTACATCAGAAAACAAAGTGGGCCAATAGAAACCGGCTCCAAGAATCTTGTCAGCAGTGGTTTTCCAGTAAAGATGTCCTCCACAGTAACCTGCATGAAACTCTTGTAACACCTTGTCAGATTCTTCTTTCAATAAATAGTTAAGAAGGATACCTTCATGATTCATCCAAAACAAAGCATTGTCAATTATGCAAAATTTTAAATATTTCATTTCTAAAACCTGCTTTTGGTCCTGGATAATTCGGGAGGAGCTTGTAAATTTTGTAAAACATATATGATGTCAGTGTACCATGGTGATTTAATAAAGGCCTAGCTGATTGGTGGAGTTGCCATCTCCTCTCCATTATCCATTTCTACAATAAAATTTATATCTAAGGACTAACAGTTTGATTCAGCCATGAGCTTGGCTAAACCTTGGCCTTTGATTAAATTTGTTGGCTTGATTTCTAGGTCATATTCTAATATAGTAGCAATCCATTTCTCTCTCTTTCCATTTGGACCATCCTGGGTTAGGCTATTATATGAGAATATAGAATGTAAACTCTAAAATATTTGATAGCTTTGACCAGAGCAAAAGCTTGCTTTTCCATTATATTGTACTTTAAAGGGGCATCTCTTAGGGCTTTTCTAGAAAAGGCAATAAGTTGTTCATAACCCTCATCATTTTTCTGCAGTAGGACTGCAGCAATTGTGTGTTCTGAGGCAAAAGAAAATATAATGAAATCTCTATCAAACTTTGGACTGATCAAAACTGGGATTTTTGTTAAGGCTAGCTTAATATCTTCAAAGGACTTCTTAGCCTCAACTTTCCATTTTATGGTCAAACCTTTCTTCAACATGTTATTCAATGATCTAATTAATTTTGCTAAGTTAGAAATAAATCTTCTAAGGAAGTTTATTTTCCCTTAAAAGGATTGTAATTCCCTAATGCTCCTAGGATGTTGTATCTGTAAGATGGCTTCAATTCTTGCATGATCTATTCGAATACCATCTTTAGAGATTATGTGGCCTAACAATTTTTCCTCTTCTAACCCAAATAAAGATTTTTCAGGATTCAAAGAAATTCCATACTTCTTACATTTGATGAAGACCTGCCTTAGATGATCTAAGTGTTGTTTATCAGGTTTAGAGAATACAGTGATATCATCTAAGTATATTACTAAGAAGTCATGAATTTCCTTAGCAAAAGCTATATCCATAGCTCTTTGAAAAGTGGCCCCTGCATTTTTTAATCCAAAAGGCATCTTCACATACATGAATGTGCCCCAAGGAGTAGTGAACGTAGTTTTAGCCTGGTCATCTGCGTGAACTAAAATCTTATTGTAACCAGAAAACCCATCCAATATTGAGATTTTGGTTGACCCTACTACCCTTTGTAAAATATGATCCATTTTAGGGAGAGGGTAATTGTCTTTGAGTGAAACTTTATTGAGATTTCTGAGATCAACACACAATCTAATCTCAACGGTCTTTTTCCTTGTGGGCACCAGATTTGAAACCAAAGAAAAGAATCTAATTGTTGTTATTATCTTGGCTTCATACACCCTTCTAATTTCCTTTTCAATAGAAGGCAATAGAATAGGATTGATCCTCCTAAGCTTCTGTCTAAAAGGTTTTGGTCTTCTTTTATGGGGATGGTGTGTTGTATTGTGCTAGTGTCATAGGACTTGAGGTCCTCATAACTCCAAGAAAAGACATCTTGGAATTCCTTTAATAGTTCAATGTATTTCACTTTTTCGGTAGGAGGTAAGGACTTTGAAAGTTTTATCAATTTTTGATTTTCCTCAGTACCTATATTACAATCCTCTATATCAGATTTTAAGAGTTCCATCTTTGGTTTTCTCAGGACATCATTTGAATCAAACAAGTCTTCCAACAGGGTTAATCCTTTGGGCAAAAAGTTGTCTCTGAGATTAATAATTTCAGAATCTTTATTAATTATATCTTCAATTTCAACTTGCTTTAGGTTTTGTACATCTGATTTTGTAAATTTAGTGGGATGGAATCTATCTATCTCTTCACCTTTTAGTTTGTTAATTTCTATTTTATCTTTAAAATTAGGATCTAATGTTATGTCAGTATCTATATTACTATTTAAAATTCCTCCTCTAAAGTTAATTTTTTTTTTATTTGTTGGTCATTAGCAAATACTTCCCAGTTTTTCAAGTTATATGGGATAGAAATTTTGTGCCTAACCTCAGCAGTGTACTGATGGTTAGGTTGGAATGGTAACTTACAAGTGCTGGCAAACATTGCTAAGCTATGAGCTTGCATATTATGTTTCCTTGGGATCACTGCAAGCTTAGTTTCTAGAAAAGTGTTCAATATTTCTACAACTGTTCCTCTATAAAATCTTAATCTAGGGTCTTTGGTCATAAATACAACATTAATTTATTTTATAACCAACTCATAATCTCCCATAATAGAAACTCTTATGGCTCCTAATTTTCTAACCAATTTGAGACCTAAAAGAAGTGCTTCATACTCAACAATGTTGTTAGTGCATTTGAAATTCAGTCTGTAAGCATGGCCCTCTAAGTCATCATTCTCTAAATTGTAAATCCACACTCCTGCTCCTGCTCCTAATTTATTCACTGACGCATCAAATTCAAGATGCCATAATATTTCATGTTCATAATTCTTACTGTTTTGGGGGACAAAATTTTCATTGATTAAGGTATCTTGGTTGTCTTTTTCATCTGAAAGCTCTTGAGTTTGGACAATTTCATTTTGAGTTGTGACATCAATTTCTCTTGGTTCTGAAATATTGTTGTTTGAAGTAGTTTCTTGTGTTTGTTCGGCATTGTACAAAATAAAAGAATCGATTTCAGAATGCATAGAATAGATAGGAAATTTTTGAGGCCTGGCCTGGCTACTCACTACATATTTCATTAGGGTCTCCCTGTACAGTTTTTTAGGATGTCCAAAGACTGAAATTGTAGTATATGACATGTCAAGTTGCAAATATTCTTGGAGTTTAGCCCCCCATGATCTAGACAATACCATGCCATATTTAGGTGGTATATCAACAACAACAATGTCCATGAGAATAGTTTTAGCAGGGTATTGTACTAAGGAAACACACAGGTCTTTGATTAACCCTAGGCACTTTACTTGACTTGAATCAAATGAAAACAGGTCTTTGTAAGGCCTAGTGATGTCCAAGTTTTATTTTTCCATAATAGATTTAGGCATTAAATTATGTGAAGCCCCATAATCTAACATTGCATTGTGTAAGATATTATCATGAATGTTAAGGCTAATATAAAAGGGTGGTATCCTTCCTTCTAATGGTTTTCCATTAACATCAGGACCAAATATAAGCTCAGGTTGATCATTAAACAAGTTAACAGAGTCTTCATTCTCTACGAAGTTTAAGGATTTTCTTATTTGAGACTTGCAAGTTTCATTTTTAATCAACTCTGTTAAGGGGACTAAAATTTTTAGCTTAGCAACCTCTACTCCCAAATTGAAAGGCAAAGGGGCTTTTTTTGTTTGAGTGTTTGGAATTTTGATAGCAGGATTTGGAATAAGTTGCTCTTCTTTTTCTGCATTTGAAGTCTTTTTTTGTGGATTTTCTAATATGATGTTTGCAGATTCCTCCACTGTCTCCTTGGAGGGGATCGAAGTGGATGGTTGATTATTAGGGGGTTGGTCATGGGTTATATCTACAATGGTGGGACCAAAAGGGTTCTGACTTAGTCTAGAAAGGATATAGAGAGTTTTAGTAATTGGAACTGTTTTAATTTTCTTAGGTTGATTTGGTATTGCTTTCTTGTTTTGGTCAGGAGTATCAGTGTTCTTTTTACTCCTCAAGTTGTACTGTTTGTGCACTTCGAAGATAACAGAATCATACTCTTTCTTGTAATCAAATGATTCTCCGGATTGGGCCTGCAATTGCTAAAGCATATGTAATTCCTAATCATCTTGGGTCAAAAAGATAGTTTCCTCATCATCTAATCCCATCAAGTTAATTTATGTGTCTTATTCAAGGTCTTCTGAATGGGAAGTTTCAACATAGTTTTCTTGAAAAGGGGGCCTAATATTCTGATCATGTCCATTTTTTTCCAATGTTTTGATTTTGATTCTTTCTAAAGTTTGGATTTCTCACCGAAGGTGCCTGTTGATTATCCCAGTGAGGCTTCCTTTCAATGTTCTCTATCCTATCCATTATTTTTTCCATTCCTTTGGCTAGGGCATCTATTTTAAGGTCAGAGGGTGAGGCTTCATCTTTTGAGGGTCCTCTCCTTTCATTCCTAACCCTAGCTCTTTTTGCTAGAAAATCATCTTCTACACTAATTGCTACACTATGCATGTCTTCTAAATTTGGAGGATTTCTCTCTCTAAGTTGAAATGCCACATCAGTATCAAACCCATCAGGAAACTTTATCAGAGCTAAGCCAGGTGGGGGTCTAAGATTGATTGGTATTGCATTGTATATATTGTTAAATCTGGTACAGTAATCCTGGACTGTTTCATTTGGTCCTCTCCTAACGTTTTCATATTCTGAAAGGATTTGCAGAGGGTTCTTTTTCTTTTCCCATCTATCTAAAAATTGTTGATAAAATACTTATAAAATGTCTATGCTATTAGTAGGTAAAGCTCTAAACCATGTTATTACATCACTAGCTAGAGTCTGAGTAAAAAGTCTCATTTGAACATCTCCAATATCAATTTCATGTAATTCAAAGATATTTGTCATTTTGTGTGTATGATGTTGTGCTGTGTAAGTTCCTATGCCATCGAATTAGACAATTTTGTCTTGGTAATCTTGTGGCATGGCACCATGTGGAGCAGGTAACACAAGAGGAGCATATCTACTTGCCATGGCTCTAAGTTGAGCAAGACTAAGAAGTGGAATAGGAGTACCAGGAGATGATAAAGTGGGTGATGGAGAACTGGGAGTAATGGGTGACTGATGTGTAATGATAGGTTGGTGGGTAAGTGAAGGTATAAAAGGAGGTGAGGAATGCACTTTAGAGGTGGAAGGGAATAATGGTGAACTAAAGGGAGTTGAAATTGTTTTAGAAAGCTCAGGGATCTTTACAATAGTAAGAGATGACTGAGGGGAATTTGGAATACACTGATTAATGGACATGTTTTCCTTTTGGACTTCAAGATCTACAATAAACTTTGGATCAAGAACTATGTCATCAAGTGCACTTTCAAACCTGGCTCTGAATAGGGAAAGGTCAAATGACTCATCAAAGGGAAGGTCTTCTAAAAACAACCACTCATCAGGGCATGAATCTGCTTTGATTGAAGGTGTTGGACTGACTGAACTTTCTTACCTTCTGTATCTTCTCAAAATCAGGTTGGGATTATCCACTACTGGAGGGGTATTTGGATCTGGGCTGGCCCTAGTATAGTGAGTTCTCCTTGAAGTCAGAATTTCGAATTTTGCTAATTAATTTCTTTTTGTAAAATTTTATAAATAACTTATAATAAACCCTTCAAGAGGTTTGAAATAAAGATTTGAAATTTCTCAAAGGTTTATTAAGACTAAGGATTTGAATCCCCAGTATGGTCGCCACTATGTTATCACTCAGAAGTTTTCCCTAGAAGTTATCAAAGAAGGAATAATCCAAGGTAACCACAAACCAATCTTTTAGACTCGGATTCTAGCCAACCTAAGTCCAGAGAGGGCTCCATCTTTATGATTTAACTTTGTTTTTATTAGATTTTAGGCTAGTTCTTAGTGCTCATGAGGATTTTGATTTTGATTGAAAGTTGGGTGGTGGAATTCTTGGAACATATGGATAGAGCTGGGTCTTCAAGCCATTTGGCTATGGAGTCAATCAAAGGATAGCTTAACTAGACCAGATCATTAAAGGGAATGTTCATAGGGAAGGCTAGTAAAGAAAAAGGCAAATCTTCAGGTTTAATGGATGAGATGGTTTTAACCAGGGTGAAAGGGCAATGAAGAATCCTTAGACTGGGATTAGAATGAAAGAAAACAGGTGATCATGAACAAAGGGAAATTAAGAATCCTTTGCTATAGACCAGGGGGAAACTATGGAAGCAAGGGAGCAATCAAGAATTCCCTAACTAAGATATTTTAGCATAAAACATTAAGAATGTAAACAATCAAGACAGAGTGCTTTAAAGCAAGTTCTGAAATATCATTCCTAGTTTAACATTCAGATTTGATAGAAACACATATGATTATTATGAAACATAAGGGAAAATAATAATACACATGAGAGAATACTTATTTGATTTTCGCTTTACACAAGAATCCTGAAAAATAGTTGAGCTTTATTCCCTGATCCAGTAAGCCAATCCAGTTTTGATACAGTAGCACTTTGATTTGAGATAAAAGTCTACATAAATGTCTTTGAATCCACTCCATATACTTCGAAATATGAAGTATTTATACAAAAAATATTTACAAAATATCTCATAACAATATGATATTTAATCTAGGGAATCAAAATATCTTCAAGCATGAAGGTAGGGACAGATGGAAAACTGCATTATGGTGTCCCTCTTATTGTCGTAGTGCTGGTTGTTGCAGTTGAATTTGAGACCTTTAAGCTGGCTGATATTTGTACGCAGGAATCATCTTTATCTTTAATCTTTCATTGATACTCTTTAACTTGCTACTCTTTGACCCTGTTGATCTGTCTCTTACATGTTTCATCTGCCTACCTTCAGATTTACTCTGGTAACTTATAGTAAATATGTCATTTTTTCCCACCATTCATCCTCAGGTAACTTTACTTTAAGAATTCTTCTGTAGATTTTGTTTGCCTCTGTGTATTTGGCAAAATTAGGCTTGGTGACAAATAAATGTTTCACCTCATGCTCTAGAAAAAACAGATTCTCCAAAGTATCATACAATACTTTCCCAGTTTGCAAGGCTTTGATTCCTGAAGTGCTTTCTTGTTCCTTGGCCAACTTCCTTATTCTGTCAGTGTAGTCCAATTAGGTCATAGGTTTATCATGGATGACCATAGGACTGGGAAGGCCTTTATCCCTAAAAATTTGAAATTTGGCCATGAATCTGTCAATGACCACCTACATGTTATGGCATTCTTCCTCTAAGTTGACCATAAGGTTTCTTTTGGAAAGAACCTTCTTAACTTCTATGATGGCTTCAGTCCTATCCTCTACACCAAGCTTATTAAGCTCATGTCTGTTCTTATTGTTCAGGAAGTGGGTGAGTCGATTCGCATCCTTAGGTTGGTCTCCCAAATCTTCCCTTACTTTCTGAATAGCTTCAATGACCACTTTCACCAATTCAGTCTGCTCAAATATAACTTGAATTGATGGCCAAATATCATTGACAGAGTCAATGATATTTTCCCAAAGCATCTCTTTGGTCTATCCTAGTGGCTTATGTAGTGTTAAATCTTTTTTTAGGACCTTGATCTTTTCACCCATTCTTAGGGATTTTTGTGTTTCTTCTCTCTGCTGAATTTGAGAAAGCTTATAGTCAGTTTCTAAGCTTATCACTTTCTCCTTTATCTTTTTAAGCTCTGGTGCTTGGATTGACATATCCTCCATGGCTTTTACTAGCTCTGTTATTTTCTTTGTTCAAGTACCTGCTGTTGTAGATCCAGTGGTAATTGGCAGTGCTATGGCAGGTGGAGTTGTGCGTGCCAATGATGCTACCAATGTTGAAGGAATTGCAGTAGAAATAGTGGGAATGGCAGTCCTAGAAGTGGTGGCCAAGTCACTTTGTTTGGACTGAATCAATGTGTCTAACTCCTTCTCTGTTTCTTTCAGTGGGTCATTTAGCTTTAGGACCAAGTCCATAATCTCTTCTTGTCCTCTCTATATTTCCATGACTTATGTTGTTTGTGGGTGATGTAATGGTGGAATCTTGAGTTACTTCTTCAAAGCAGTTATGTCATCATTCTTCTTCTTTATCAATTTTTTGGTGGCCTTTACATCTTTGGGATCATGTCCCAGCTCAATGAATAAGTCCTCTAAGTACTTTATTCTGGTGTCTTTGGCCTATGAAGAGGCCTTTTCCAATTGGAACTATGCTAATATGTTACTCAGGGAGTTTTGAAATTGGTGGGTTGCGATGGCTTTCCCTGTCGAGGTGGAGTAAATCATCTCCCCTATTTGCTTGTGCAGCTCAATCTGGTCAATAAGATGAATATCCTTTGCCAGTACTTTGAAGTTTATCTTTTTTAATTATGTTGTTGTTCTTGGTTGTTGAGTGGTAGGCTTCATGAATGTCATCTGCATTTTGACTTTTTTCAAATCATAGGCTGACATAAGCCTTGTCTGATTAGTAGGTGCCATCTTTAGGTATTGTGCATAAGTTTGGGCTTTTGGCCTCTCATTCTTGGCTTTTATGTCCTTGTATCTTTCTCTGATGTCTTGGTCTCTGTCAGCTGGCATCCTGAATCAGGACACTTCAACACTCTGCTACCTTTCCAACATCTGATTATGTGATGTGGAAGGTTCTAGTGTGCCCCCAAATGGAGTGGCAGGCCTGCTTCTTTCTCTTTCTGTGCTACTGGCCCCAACTGTTTCATCTGTGAATTCCTATTCAAAGACAACATTTATCCTTTGCCTTTTTACCAGACTAGTCTCTGCATATGTCTGTGTGGTTTCTTTTCCTGAAGTAGTGGCCTCTTCCCTATTTCTTTTGAGGATTTTCTCCTCATTTAGAGGAGTTTGCAAGATAGGGGGAGTACTCATGATGGGCTCTGGTATACCTGTTTTAGTTAGCTCCTCTGACAGGTTTGGTTGTTCTGACTCTTCTTGCACCTGGGATTCTTATTCTACATGTGATTCACTTTGTGCTTGAGATTCTCCTTTTGCCTGTGATTCTTCTTGGACTTGAGATTCTCCTGGAACCTGCAGGAAAGAACCCTCATCAAGTAGTTTCTCTAGATCAATTAGAGCATTTTCAACAACAACTTCAGTGCTATCCCTATCCACTAAAGTATTCTTTGCCCATTCCAATTGATTTGCATATTTTTCTATTTTAGGGATTTGGTGGTGAATGTAGGGAGCCATCTTGTTTTCCTGTCTTCTATTATAGATGAAGTCCAAGGGATCATATCTCCACATGAAACTCTGTTTTAGTTTAATTCTTTGAAGGATTTGCTTTTCTTCTTTTCCTTCTCGGTTATTACACACAAAGGGGCCTAGTTGATCTTTGATTATGAGCTGGGCCTTCTTTCTGGATTTAACAAAATGCACCTCATCTGAATTGATTATCTCCCTATAGTACTCCACAACAAATAACCTCATTGGGAGGTATCTGGATAGCTTATATGGGGCCAACTCACAACCATAGATTCTAATTTCAGTGTGATTTTGTACAAGTACCAATCTCCCACTCTGTGTTGTTTTGAGAGCTGCAGGATCCTCCTGATATCTGAATTGATTCTTGGAGGAGGACTTCCTAACAGCATTGTTACTATAGGATGTACAAAAAGATCTATGAAGTCTGTGTATGGATATGGGGAGTCATGCTTATGGATCAGAGGATTCCAGAAGATCACTAACCTAGGATGACCTTTAGTATCAAGCTTTTGGAGGGTGAAGGGGAACTTGTCAGCTTGGTAATATAGAAAAAGATGGTATAAGACTGAGGAATACTTGAATACTCTTTCATTATTCATTCTAAGAAATTTTTCATGCATCCTATCAGCTATGAACTTGGCATAATCATACATGACAGTAGGAGGCTATCATGGAGTGAAGATGTGTAGGTTTTAACCGCGTACAGAAATTACCTGCATATAAATTATAAATCACAGAAAAATAAACAATGCGAGAGCATAACACATAAAAACACATACGCACAGAGATTTCCCCTGCATCCCAAAACCGGGACTACCAGCTTGATTTTTCATTATATTCCTTTCAATGTTACAATACATATTTATACATGCCGAAGCATCCAATACCATGGACCGAAAACCATCACATCCAATATCATGGACCAAAAAACCATCGCATCCAATACCATGGACCGAAAACCATCGCGTCCAAAAAACATGTGTGAAAAATCATGCACAAAACCATAGGTGGGTCCGCCCAACCTAACATAGGGTCCAGAACCAAAATTCTCCGGGGCGCTGCCCCGGCCCCCATAAAATGGGGTTACGGGTACCCCTCAAACCCCCTGTTAACTATGTGGAAAGAATATAACACAACCCAACAATCTCCCACTTGTTGTTTTCTTTCCACAGGGGGCCACAGGAGAGCTTAGTCATTTTTCCAGACCTGAAATGCCCATTGTTTCTCTACACCAAGAGAACTTCTCAGAGCTCACAGATTTTGTCAATGAATCTGCAGTATTCTTCAAAGTGCACCTTTACAGCAACACCTTTTTGTCTTCTATCATATCCCTCACAAAGTGATACTGAACATCAATGTGCTTTGTCTTTGAATGATAAGCAGGGTTCTTTGCCAAGAAAATTGCACTTTGGCTGTCACAGTCTATCCTTATAGCTCCCTGTACTAACCCCATACTTGAACACAATCTCTGCAACCAAACTGCTTCTTGCTTGCATGAGTGGCTGCCATGTATTCTGCCTCTGTAGTTGATAGTGCCACTACAGATTGTTTCTTACTCATCCAACTGACTGCACCTCCAAATAGGTTAAATACATACCCACTTGTAGATCTTCTCTGATCCAGATCTCCAGCCCAGTCTGCATCAACAAGCCACAGATATCCAACACTCTGTCCAATCCTGGTCTTCCTTGGTAGCACAAACCATAATCACTAGTGCCACGCAAATACCTGAAAACCCGCTTCACTGCTGTCCAGTGCTCCTTCCCTGGTTTTGACATAACCTGCTCAATACTCCCACTGCATGTGCAATGTCTGGTCTAGTACAGACCATGGCATAGATCAAGCTACCGACTGCACTTGCATATGGAACACGGGACATGTCCTCTTCCTCTTCTTGTTCCTTGGGACACTGTTCCGCAGATAACCTCACGCCTACAGGAATAGGAATCTTCACCAGTTTACTATCCTGGATATTAAACCTCTGTAGTATTGTCTCGACATACTTCCTCTGGTTTAACCAGAGCTTCCTCTTTGACCGATCTCTTTTAATTTCCATGCCCAAAATATAGTTTGCAGCACCGAGATCTTTCATGTCGAATTTGGAGGACAATTGGGTCTTCAAATCCTCGATAATTTCTTTGTCATTTCCAACAAACAACATATCATCCACATACAAGACCAGATAAATAACACGGTCACCAATTAATTTAAAATACACACAATGATCTGCTTTGCTTCTGGTGAAGCCAAGTCCCCGTATAAATGTATCAAATTTCTGATACCACATCCTTGGTGACTGTTTTAACCCATACAGAGACTTCTTTAACTTGCATACTAGTTCTTTCTTACCCTTCACCGCAAACCCTTCAGGTTGCTTCATGTAGATTTCCTCTTCCAAATCCCCGTGAAGAAATGTTGTCTTCACATCCATCTGTTCTACCTCAAAATCAAAAGCAACAGCAACAGATAAAAGTAATCTAATAGAAGTTACATTGGCAACAGGAGAAAAAATATCACCAAAATCAATTCCCGGCACCTGGGAATAACCTTTTGCTACCAACCGAGCTTTGTATTTCTCCACCTTCCCTTCTGCATTTGTCTTCTTCTTGAACACCCATTTGCTGCCAATGGGTTTCCTTCCAACCGGCAACTCCAACAGATCCCAACCTCATTTTTGTGCAAAGATGCCATTTCATCAACCATGGCCTCTTTCCAGAGTTTTCCATCCTCTGAATCCACTGCTTCCTTCACAGTTCTGGGATCATCATCAGTAACAGACAAAGCAAAGTTTGAACAGAAAGCAGATGGACTATACCTTTCTGGCTGCCTTCTTTCTCGAGCTGATCTTCTCACAACCGGAGTTTGTGGCTCTTCATCTTCTGATTCCTCCTCTACTACAGAGTCTGATTCTTCCTCGTTTAGTTCAAACTCTATCTTCACAGGTTCCTTTGGTTGGACTTCATGTTTAATAACATCTTTCACCTCTCTGAACACCACATCTCGACTGTACACAACCTTCCATGTGACTGGGTTCCAAAGCTTATAACCCTTTAAACCATCCTTATACCCAATAAAGATGCACTTTTCAGATTTACTATCCAACTTGGTTCGTTTCTCCTTTGGAACATGTACATATGCATCACATCCAAATACCCTCAGATGTGAAAGAGAGGGTTTCTTACCAGTCCATACTTCTTGTGGAGTCTTATCCTCCAACGCTGATGAAGGTTACCTGTTGACCAAGTAACATGTAGTATCCACCGCCTCTGCCCAGAATTCCTGTCCTAACCCCACACCACTGAGCATGCTTCTTGCCCTTTCCATCAACGTCTTGTTCATTCTTTCTGCGACTCCATTTTGCTGAGGTGTATATGGAGTAGTCTTCTGCCGTGCTATACCACACTTCTTACAAAATCCTTCAAATTCCTTGCTGCAGAATTCTCCACCATTATCTGTCCTCAGTACCTTTATCTTCTTCTCTGTCTGATTTTCCACCAGAGCCTTAAATTCTTTAAACCTGTCAAAGACTTCAGATTTCTTCTTAAGGAAATATATCCATGTAATCCTTGAGAAGTCATCTATAAATGATCATAGTACACAGACTTACCCAGTGATGGAACTTTCACAGGTCCAAACACATCACTGTGCACAAGCTCTAATATTTGTTTCGTCCCCTTACCACCAGAGGGGAAACTCACCCGATTCTGATTCCCATATACACAATTTTCACAGAAATCAAAATCCAGAAACCTATTACTCATACCTTCTACCATACCTTTACATGAAGTATTCGAAGGCCCTTCTCTCCAATATGTCAAGCCTTTGATGCCACAACATGGTCTTCTCTCCAGAGACCACTAGATTTTCTGCTCCATTTTCAGGAACCATAGAACTATTGCACCAGTAAACAACAGTGCTACCTTGCAGCTTGTACAGAGTTCCAATCCGAACTCCCCGCATCAATACCAGTGCTCCTCGAACCATCTTGCAGGTATCCTTCTCGAACACTGTCTTTACACTGCATCATCCAACTTACTTACAGAAATCAGATTTCTGGCCAACGCAGGAATATGCAAAACACCCGGGAGGGTTCTAACCCTTCCACCTTGCAACTTCAACTTTACTTTTCCGCGACCAATGATTCTAGCCTTCCTTCATCTCCTTAAGAAGAATCACGACCATCGTATTCTCATACTCACAGAACCACTCTCTATGGGGAGTGAAGTGAAAGGATGCACCTGAATCAATTAACCATGCCTCATGATCTACATGTGTACTTGAAGAAGCCAAGTACACATCCCCCCTTCATCTGAGGTGGTTTTTGCCTCTGCAGAAGGAGCATCATCAGATCCCTTTCCTTTATCAGGAGCTTTAGATTTACACTCCCTCCTGAAGTGCCCTTCCTTTCCGCATTTCCAACACACCACCTTTATAGGTTTTCCTGGAGATTTAGATCTCCCTCTAGATTTAGATCTCCCACTCGATGACTTATTTTTGTTTCTGTTCTGGGACCGTCCTCGTACAGACAAGGTATCACCATTCTGGTTGTCCATATTTTTCCGTCTCATCTCCTCCATCAGCAAGGCTGAGACTATTTCATCAAACTGCAAAGCAGTTGCATTGCTACCTATTGCAATAACCAGACTATCCCACGAATCTGGTAGAGAACACACAAACTGATGCACTTATCTTCATCTAAAATTTTAATATCAACAGATGATAACTGACTTACCACAGTATTAAACGCATTCAGATGCTCTGTCAC
>APFE030214789.1:3170-23664 GCA_000404065.3 Pinus taeda
TGGTTTCAGGCTGACCAAAAACCATTACAAAGTGGTTTTGAGATCACCACGAACTTTCAAATGCCTTAGCAAGGCTTACATTTCAACATTGGAGTTTAGTACATACAATGACTATTACAATAATATGCTAGGGAGTCTATTCCACAAGCCACACTAACTCAAACAAAAACTACTTTGTTATCCACCATAACCGTTGTTGCTGCTCCTTTATCCCAAGGCATCTTTGTCAAATAACTTCTTGGATCTTCCATGAACCTGTCATTTGTTAGAGTCGCGAATTCTAACAAAATAACTTCATATTGAGGTCGCGAATCTCAATATGTATACAAATTTCCAAGACTAATTTGCCTATACCTTAAAAAAAAATACACTGCAAACTTAACTTCAAAGTGGTCTCCACACAAGGCTAGGGCTGACAATCTGCAACAACCTGTTGGATCTTAATCGGCCATCACCGGCCTTGGCACACCCAAAATTGCACATAGAAAAAAGATCTGGATCTGAACCAGCTAAAAAACAAAAAACCGCACAGCTCCAAATGGCTAACACCGACTTGATTCTTTGAAGGAAGAACAACAACTAGTTTTATATCCCATCAAGCATCGAAATGAAGAATTCATGAGCGTCCTGCTACTCATAACTAGCAAGATTTGCCACATGCTGCCACCAACTGTAGAGGAATTGTGCAGGCCTATAAGGCGTCCGATCTCCGGAGAACGCCGCGGAGAACATGGCATCCATATCACAGGCCAAGCAGAGGCACTGCTCCACACACCACCGCTGTGAAATTATTTTCTGAGTGACAGGCATAATCGTTATGTTTGCCAGAAGAATGCATAATCCTTGGCTTACAACGCACCAGACGGTCCGCCCCGTCCCAAACGGTCCGCCCCGTGACCATAAAATGGTCAATCGAAGAAGCCAGCTCTGCCTCGTGATTCGAGGCCCGGTCCCGCTCTTCCCCGTACAGAAAACGCAGGGCATCCAGACCAGTGTAATAGGGTAGAAAGAAAGCATTGGCCAAGCGCGCATCAGAGACAAGGCACCGGTACTTTCTTATCCGATTGTGGAAAATGACCTCCAGCATGTACAGATCTGTAGCGTACCATCTCGTCCTATTGCGAATCGAAGCCCCAAGCCCCTGATTTTCAGTGTGCCGGAAGAAATCGAACCACGAGACTAACTTACCGCTGCAATTGAGCAACAACTGATAATTGAACTTGGCAAGTAAAAATCCCTGCATCGGAATAGATACCAAGTTTGAGGTATTTTACATGAACATATTCAGCGAGTGGTTTGATCCCTGAAGGAAATGTCTTTGGATCTGGCTCCAAGTCGCCCTCTGAATTGCACACTATTGAAGACCAGCAATCATCAATATTAACATATACATAGCCAAGATCCGCCAACCCAGTAGATATATGTGCATCAACTGTTTCCCGGATCACAGTCTCGTTGATAGCACAAGTGAAAAAAATTCCAATTGTTCCATCCCATCTACGGGGTTTCGTCGACTCCATTGTTAAGCTGAAACTTTCCATAATTAGAATTGTTGTACAATACGCTCCAGGCCTCTGGCCCCTAATTACTCCATGGAATTTGTCGCCCTGTGACAGTGGCGGAATTTTTGTAAATGCAGATAATAATGACTATGGACAGAGCCAGAGAACCCGCGATTTTCGGCCCCGAAGATCTCAAGCAAACAATGTGAATCACTTCAGTTCTGAGAGCAGAAGCCCAACAGCAATAGGTTACTCAGCGCGAATGTCATTCAGGAAGCAAGGGATCTTCCCATCGAATACAATCTCGCAGCAGGTCAGTGAAGCTGATTAACTAATTTATCAATGCAAGAGAAATCTAGACCTTCCTCTCTTTCTTTACCTTTCAGATAAGGCCCGGTCAAATCCTTGTTAAAGGGCTCATAATCGATCTCCGAATGATCCAGCGCCGAAATGGGCTCGATCTTCTTCTTATCAAGAACAATGGTGTTATCATCGGAATCGTACTCAAGCAGCCCAGCTTCCACGGCCTTGGCAGCGGCGTAAACCTCCTCGTCGGAGTCATAACCGGCCTGCAGGGCTTCGGCTGCCAGGGTCAACCCTGCATCCTTGCGGACCATAAGAAAGATCTCCATGGGATCATCTTCGTCATCCGCAAATTTTTCTATCTTGGCCTCGGGTTTAGCCGGGGCACTGTTCATTTCCTCGTGAATACCCGCCATGAAGGCATCCAGGGGGTCAATTTCCTCTTCTTCCCCATTGTTCTTGTTCTCGATAGGCTCCGATGGATTATCTTTTTGGTTCAACAAACCGGGGATCATGAATGAAGCCAAGCTTCTAGTTCTGATTGAAAACGAGAATTTTCACGATGAATTCAAAGGTAAGGGCAGAATTTAAGCCTGGGAAGCAAAAGTCTCCACCTCGCCGCTCCCCATGTTCACGTCTGCCATTGAAATTGAAATTGCAACAAACCAAAATAGAATATAACACGAACCAGACAAGTATTCAAGAATTTCAGATGCTTGAAAACCTAGAGCAAATGCAGGAATCTCTAATACGATATAACAGAAACTCCGTCGATTATAGAAATCCCACGACGCCCTGGTGGAAGCGGGCATCGTCACGCTCCACAGGATCCTAACATCGATCCCCATCTGCCACCAGATCTCCCTCAGGTGGACACTGAGCCACCACGCAGCCATCTGACCGCTCGACCTCTACTGCCGATCTGCTGGGCAATCCAGACATCGCCCTGAAACCACGAAATTGCAAGTCCCTCTGCGCTCTTCGCTGCCACAGCCGTACGACTCTTCGCTGCCACAGCCGTACGGTTCTCTCAAACAGATATGATGGACAAACAACATATACTATTCATTATTTTCTCTCAGCCCAGGAGGGGCCAAGCCCAGGAGGGCAAGGCCCTCACAGGCTCTAATACCAAGATAAAAGTAGCACACTCAATATATTTTCTATTAATTAATGAATGAGGAAATTACAAGATATTTATACAATCAATAGTCTCAAGATAGGAATTCTATCTTGGACGTACACTAGTGTGGTTGAGAGATTCTCTCAACCACACACTAAACTAGAGAAAACTAAAATCCCTATAATGTAGGAACAAACTCCTCAAATGGAGAATTATAACCATAGACAAGTAGGAATTAATAATTTCCAACTGTTGTGTCACTGATATGTTCAAGAGTATAATCCTTCTATAGTTCACACCCTTACCTCCTCCTCTGATGCTATATTTCACCATCTACCACTTGTGCCTTATCTCACGTCATTGATGGGGGAAACATTATGGCCCTCCAGCGACGAATCGTCTCTTATCAACACCAGCTCATTATCCAAGAGATTTATCTAGAGATCCCTCTCAGTGCTTTGGAGCTTGCATGCCTCAATGGCAAGTTCTTCGCACTTGACGACGTACTTTCATCATTGGTCTTTGATTGGGTGATTCCATGGGTGTTTGACTTCAGCTCATTTTTCACACTTAGTGGATTGTACTGGAAAGTACCTTGAGAACCATTGACATTACTGGTGGTTTCTCTCGCACTTGTTAACAGTTTCCATCATTAACAAGTAATCAAGTGACTTTTTATCATGCTCGACTGCAGCACATGTGTTCGCATGCTAGAATTTGTACTAAGATCGGTTGGGGTTTCAAGACCCCGAACTAAGATTACATATGTTCAAGCTGCATGGATTGGTTCGTGATTACATACATGACTCTTTGATTGGATGGTTGCGACCATACCTAAGTCTTCATGGATGGTTGCAACCATACCTTTATCATTATATATGGTCTTATCAACTAGGTGGTTGCGTCCATACCAAAGACCAAGTTTCATATGTCTTTTGGATGGCTGAACCCATGCCTAGACTACATGTATTTCACTATTAGAGATATCAATTATACTTGCACCTATAGATCCTTCAAGGTGGTGTTCTAGTTCGTTCATGGTTTCGTAAAGCATTTCACCCTTCCCACTCTCTCGGGCTTCACGCTTTAGGGGGCATCTGTTACACAGTAATTTGTCATTTTCCTCATCTCATCCCTCTGTTGTGTCATGTATCAAATAGACATGTCCATATCTTCCCACTCATGTAAGAAGACTAAGCAAATTCTCTCTGGTGTTGAAATTTTACCCATATTCCCTAAGTTTCTGCCTCGTCGCGAGTAAGCCATTAATATATGTGACAATCCCTTGTCATGAACAGTCTCATCGCAAAACTGTCGTGGGTGTACACCTGTTTACCGTGACGGTCAAATTTTAAGGCTCGACGCAAGGCCTCCAGCTATTTGTTGTGACGATTGGTCTAAATGCATTGCATCCTTGTGATGCCATCACTGAGACTTAGTTCATGACTTGCGACGATCTTGAATTCATGAATTTTTTCAAACAGTGGGCCTTCTGGGTGTTTCTAGAGCTGGTTGTTCGGTCAGTTTGGGTCGCTTTTCCTCCTTTGGGATGGTGGTTCCACCTCTTGTGCAACCTCCCTTGAGGATAAGCTTCCTGTCCCTCATTTCATGGAGACTCCTTCTCCTATAAAATCACTCACCATTGTTATGATCTGCTAGTTCTTTAGTTTGGGCAGTGCTGGCTAGTTCTTTTGAGTTTGCTTTGAAACTAAGTAGATAGCTTTGGTGTGAGTGTGACAAGTGTGGGATTGCTAAGAGTTTGGTAAGAGGTTGTGGAGTGCCTTAACCTTGTATTAGAGCTTGTGAGTGAGAGAGAGATATCATCTATTTGGGAGACCCATTCTTGAGAGTGAATGCTTGAAGAAACATACTGGTTGGACCCTCCGAGAAGGCTTGCGACGTCAAGACTTGGTTGTAAGCTTTGCTCTTGATTCATTTTAATACAATCAATGATGATTTCCTATATCTTGTGTATAATTTACTTGATAGCTTATGATTTCTTGAATTTATAAGTAAATAGATCATTGTTGTTCTCAATTACGTGCTCTGTTGTTTTCTTGTGGTGTTTCAGGTTGATTGCTCATTGAGGAGAAAGAAATGGAAGCTGGAGCAGCACAAATGGAACTTCATCAACTACCGGTTTGAGGTAGGCCTCCAATGATGACTATTTAAGGGAATCGATTGTTTTTTTGTCTTTCATGTGACTAGACCCACTCTAGGGCTAGAGGGGTTGCCTCTGTCCGCAGAGGGAACACTTTCCTACTTCACACCTGGTCCAAGCCCTAGGAGTAATTGTGCATTACATAGTCTTAGTAGCCAATATGGGAGATTCATTCCTAGAACTGTGCAGTGCACTAGTGGAGCTAGCGTAGGCTATGATCTTTGCAATTTCAAAGGCCAAGCTAGAGGCTTGGGTCTCCATATTTCACAGTGCAATCTGTGCAAAGTGAGATCCAGGAAAGGGAACCCAGATCTACCTAAGGGGAGTGTGAAAAACAAGAACATATGAAATATATCATGAACTTTAGTGTATATATGACTAAGTGTAGATGCATGCATTTGAAACAAGTGCATAAATTGATTAAATAGAAAGAAAACAAAGCATGTGAGGAGAGTTGCCACAAACGACGACCGTTGGTGCAAAAACAGGAAAAATCATGCGACACTTGGGAAAGGCAATCTACAACTTGAAACAACACTTCTACAAGTTAAAACACTAGCAATAATGTAGAGAAACAAGTGAAACAACACTCACACAATCCAAACAAAAAAAAGCAACAAAAGACGACAAAAGCAAAACTCACCCAGAAAAATAATGACAATCGTACCGAAGGTTCCTTGATCTCCTCGGGAATTCTATAGCTCCAATATCAAGTGTGTAAATGAGCTCTAGCAATGTAAATTAAATAATTTGGACAAATTAGGGTTTATGACCTGTATGCCTAAAATCAAGGGAAAAGCGACACTTGGCAGAAGTTTCTAAAAAATAGTGCAAGTGCCTCCTTCATGATACTAAAAATAGATCCCTATTTTCAATGAATTCTTTTGCTTTTTTTCCTTTTTTTTCTTTTTTCGGGGAAATTTTCCATGCACACTATTGAGAAAGACATAGCAATTCTGGGAACTAGGCAACTTTTTGGCTCAGTGCGCTGCACATTTTCTAAGCTCATTGAGGGTTACGAAATTTCTAGGCTCAATGTTGGGTTGCCCCTTCATGACTGTGCATTTTTTTAACTCAAGGCTTACTGGCAATCAGAACTACGTAATTCCCAATAGTAAGGCTAGTTTCTTTCAAT
The DNA here is from genome assembly GCA_000404065.3 of Pinus taeda. Lineage (NCBI taxonomy): Eukaryota > Viridiplantae > Streptophyta > Pinopsida > Pinales > Pinaceae > Pinus > Pinus taeda. The sequence continues at coordinate 9,395 of APFE030214789.1, forward strand.
AATTGTGTATTTCGTGGGGCAAGCCTAGAAATGTTGTGGGACCAAGTTAGGAGATCATCTTGTGAGTTGGAAAATAAACTAAGTAAGAAAAAACAAGCCAAATTTAAAGGATAAGTCTCAGTCGAAGCATGGATACCTGGATCAATGTAAGATGAGTTGTTGTGGTTAAGAAGGAAGGCTCCAAAATTGAAGCGTAGGCAAAATTTTGGAGGGTGGTTGTAGCCGCTACAACACAACAATAGTTCCATTAGTATATCTGAAAATATGCTTATGCATTCAAATACTAATCACCTTCCAATCAAGTATCATTTTCTAAGATATTGTGTCTTAGATCAGAAAGTAAATTTGGAGTATTTCCCCTCAAGTGAAAAAAATTCATATCTATTCACCAAACCTCTTCCCCATGACTCCTTTGAATATCTTCAATAAAACTTAGGGATGATTTTTTTTTCTTCTCTTTTCTAAGTCTCTCAAATATAATACTTATAGAAGGAGCATATGGCCAAAGGATAAATAAGAATACAAGATGGAATCACCTTAGGGGGTGGTCATAGTATGATGATAATTTTTTTCTATTTGATTCATCTCTTATCACTATCATGTAAAGCACATATGTTTGCAATAATATATCCCTATAATTTTTTGTTCTCATTTGGGTGGTTCTAGTGTCTAGGAGAAAGTCATGAATGTCATTGTGGTGAAGAGAGAAACTTGATGCTAGGTGTGATGTAGGTAATGTTCCCTCTACAGACAGAGGCAACCCCACTAGCCCTAGAGTGGGTCTAGTCACAGCAAGACAAACACAACAGTTAATTTCCTTAAATAGTCATCGTTGAAAGAACCTACCTTATGTCGGTGTTTGATGGAGCCTTCGTTACACTGCTTCAGCTATCGTTTCCTTCTCTTCGATGAGCGATTCACCTGAAACAACACAAGAGAACAACAAAACACATAATAGAGCACAACAATGAACTATTCACTTGCAGAGTCAAGGAACCATAAGCTATCAAATGTATTTTACACATGACATAGGAAATCACCATTGATTGTATTAATATGAGCAAAAGCAAATCTTACAACCAAGCCTGGACATCGCAAGCTTCCTCGAAGGGTCCTGTCAGTATGTCTCCTCAAGCATTCACTCTCAAAAGTTCTCCCAAAAGGCTGATATCTCTCTCTCTCTCTCACCCAAAAGCACTAATATAAGGCTAAGGCAATCCACAACCAATTGCTAGACTATCAGCAATTCACACTACAAACTATCAATCTCACACCAAAATTGTTAGGTCCCTATAATACTAGTGATTACCCCATTACTATTGTAGTTGTATCCCTTATTAATATTTTTGTGCCCCTATTGTCCCCATATTTTTATTATTGTGCCCCATAGAATCCCTCTATTGTTATTTTTGTGGATTTATATTATTATTTTTAGGTCGGCTAGGTTATATTGTGACTCCTTAGACTCCTATATATAGAAAGGAGGTTTTGGTCATTTGGATCATCTAAGAATTGTTCATTTGTGTAATCTAAAGGAGGTTTCCCCCTCGAAGAGGCTGAATTCTAAGGCGTTGATCTCTCTTTTCTATCTTTTTGTGAGCTGGTTTCATAAAATTTGGTATCAGAGCTTTGGATTCTAGGGTTTCACTGCTCCAAATAGGTTATCATGGCGTTTTCGCTATAACTTCTTTTCTATGACGTTTCAGAATTGAAAAAAAAAACCCATTTTGTTATAGGAATTTTCGGGCACTACAACCCCAATCATAAATGTCCATAAACCAAGGTCTCCTAAGTCCCTAAAAGTGTTGCTTCACACCCTAAAAGAACAAGGTCAGCTGATTACATCATCTCCCAGAAGCTCTCCACAGAAAACTACTCAGAACTGGTCAAAACTGGACCATACAGAATGCCCAGTGCAGAGGGTGTGATGCATATCACATACTCAGTGTAAAAGGTGTGATGCATACTATAAAGCCCTTATGTAGGGTGCGATGGGTGAGAATGGACAAATGGCAGAGACAGTTTGCGAGGTGGAGGATCATGGAATCTTCCAGAAACTTGTCCTCTGACACTTGCCTCTCTGATTTCGCCCAGGGATGAGTAAGAGATCATCAATCTCCAAGTGGAATCAAGAACTATCAGAGAGAGGACACTAATCAAAATCCCAAAAGCTAACTCACCCCCCCTACAATCATCTATATATGGATCCCTCATCACATAGATCCGGAGGCTAGAATCTTGTATCTTGTAAGGAAGTGTTGTTGGTTTCCTGGTGCAACATCATAGTGTTGGGTGATCTAAGCTTTACATGAGCTGAAGAAGGGCTTTCATGCTGGAGGATGATGTTGGGTCAGAACAATTGGTTGTAATCCTCTTTGCTATTCTTGATATTAATAAAGTTATTCAAGTTTTCCTCCACATTCTTGTATGTTTGATGATATATGCATTTTTGTGGTCAATACATATCTGGTCCTGTATTTCTTATGATTATAGATCTCTGTTCTTCGATAGTATTATGCTGCTTTGATTCCACAGGTGCTCTTTGAAGCTGGGTAGATGAAAGAGGAGTGGCAAAGATCTGTCAGAAGGGAGAGGAACTAAGCAAGGAACCAAGCACAAGACTGAGGTTGGTTTCCTTTGTTCCCCTCTTATCTACTTCTCATAAAGGAAAGCGAAAGTAGTTTTAGTTTGTTTGTTTCTAAGATAGCTACCAGTCTTAGTGGGACTAGCAGCTCTGAGTGGACACTAGATTTCCCGATAACAAAATGGCAACTCCACTGGAGAGCGAATAGATTGTTTGCTTGTCTATATTTGTTTGTTTTATAAACTTACAGACGGAGCCTGAAGTCAAGCCGGCTAGCCTTCAAACTGCATTTTCTATGTAAGTACAAAGTAGATCAATGTTGCTTCAATCTATCTCCGGTTTTGTTTATAAACTGAACAATCGATTTGCAAACCTTCTAATTTCCCTAGTGGTGGCTCTAGTAACCTCATTAGATAAACCCCTATGATTTATATTTACTGAACATCACTTGCTCGGCCTAAATCCCTGAACTGAGTTGTAAACTGTGACCAAAGACCAAGTAAAAGTCTCGCACTAGTACGATCACACCCTCTCTTCATGGAAGTTTGTATGCATCGCACCTCCTATGTGCAGTAGGTGAGATGCATACTGGACTCCCTGTGTAACAGGTGCGATGGTCAGAAAATGCTAATTTACCCTTTAGACTTTGGTTTTTCTTCACTCTCTTCAGCTCTATTCAGGAGTTTTGTTGTCTGTGATCAGTATACCACTATGGAAACCGCCTTCATTTCCATCATTCTACCTCCATTGTGCAAAGAACTGAAAATGTTTTTATGTATTGTGCGCTATTTTTAGTTCTCTTTTACAAAGAAGTAGCGTAATCGAACTGTCGTTTCTTGATTTGGAAGTGTCGCAAGTGTCGTTTTCAGTCATAGAAGAGAATCCTATTGTTCTTGATGGTCGATTATACTGTGACTCTTTTATTTGATTTGAAATAGTGGTTTTTCAAGTGTCGAAAGCAGTTTTCAATTCAAAATCGCAAAGTGTCGTCGTTATCTTCCTTTCGTATTTTGAAGAAAAATTGTTAGTATTGTCGCTTTGAAAAGATAATTCAGATTTGTACTTAGCATTCTTCTTCTCATTCACACATTAATAAGGCTGAAAACAAATACATGCATGTTCATTTGCATTTAGACTGCTTGTTGGTTTGATTTTAGGACACTGCATCTAGTGTGTGCTTTGTGCTCTATATTGAAAGAACCTCAGTCCTCTTTCCCTAGTAGCTAGGATTTTCATTGCAAAAAAAAGATTAAACAATTGTGTATCATCTTAGATTGCATTTTAGGAATTGTATATCTACATCACGTGGTGAACCTGAAAGGAAAATTTCTTAAGAAAGATAAACTGTAAAATAAATTCAATGAACATAAAAACGCTTTGGAATCTAACGCACAACATTTAGAAGTCTAGGCTGGAGATGTATTCCGGCGTCATAAAGCCTGGTAACTATCATTTTCATTGTCAGTTGGGTGATTCCTCCTCTTTGAGACGACAAGTGCCAGTACGGACTTGTGCTCCCACGTACCGTCGAGTATATATTGGGAGACCACAATAGGATATATCCTTTATCCTTATGAAGCCGTGTATGCCGCCCTATCGATCGCAATGCACTGAACACAGCATTCGGGAAGATTGACTGCCGTACCGTAAAAAGTATTCTGCAGTTTTGCGATTGGTTTGGTAATCCCTCTATCTAGATTTCCAGAGTAGTCCCTTTCGTTCCTTTTCAGACTCCTTAAAAGAAAGGTCCATTTGAGCACTTGTCACTTCAGGCTCATTAAAAATCGAAGGCGACTAGAGTCATCTTTTGTTTTTTCTCAACTCTTAAAAATTAAAAAAACAAGTTGTGTCAAAGCATCTAAAATTCATTTAATATGAAATCATATTCCCCTTTTTATTTTGAGTTGATCAAGTAATCCACAATCGTGGAAGAAATTCAATCAAAACCCCGTCGTTCACGGAGGCTTATGAGTCAACCATCGTTGACTACGGAAACGAAACTATTCCAGAAAAATCGAACTCGTTTGACCGGATCGAAGTCCCCTAGGTTGGTTGGAGCAAGTACTCCGACATCCTCGGAGACTCCGGTTACTCCGAACATTTCTGGTATCCCTGCCTCTACAGAAGAAATTCTACAGCCACAAAAGGACATTCAACTGATCCTAGTGTGATGATAAATGCTTCTATTCCTTAACCAACTCCATCTACAGCTGATTAAGGAAGTTTTATCCCCAAAACATTTGTCACTATAGAACCTATACCTTCTCCAGCACCGCAAATATTTTACAGACCCGATGGTCTACCTCTTCCACCTGGATTGATTTCCATAAAAGAGATAGTGGAAGATCCTCCATCGCAATTTGGAGCTGGGATCACCCTATATCCTTCATCAGAAGTTAGTCTCCCACCATCAGAAGTTCTTAAAGAATTGCTAAGGAATCTTTTGGATAGACTAAATATGTCTGAACAACCGTCGACATCTAGGACTATGTCATCAAACACAACAGCAGTAGAACTTCCTGTTGCTACTCCGACAATGTTCGTCGGTGTACCATATGTCCCAACAAGCTCTCAAACGTTGGATGGGGTCAATCCAGAGGTTGTTTTGACAGTATGGACTGTTCCCATTTGTTCATCTGTTATAGTATCTGGAATCTCTTATGTTGAGTCTCAGCGAATTGATACTTCACAGTGTCAATATGGGCAATCTGATCCCCAAAGGCAAGTCATTCCTTTGAGCACTAGATTACCGCCGTATGGAGGGCCGTATACCCTTTCATTGTCTTCTTCGGGAGAACAACCATGTGGGAGTTCACAACAAAATTTAGGTTATGCTAGAATTACATCTAGTGGTTGGGTGCTAATCCTACCTCAACAACCAAGAGTTGTATACTCAATGCAACAAATTTTACCTATGTCAAATATCCCCACTACGCCGGATATTATGGCAGTGTTGCAAGTACAAGTGTTGCCTGTTGTATGCCAACCTCAGGTTTCTCATGTCGTAAATCAACAACCTCTTGTCCCTACGATGAGACCATAATCACCGACTAGTGGAATGAGCTAGGTTCAAACGGGGACCATTACCCCCCATATTGGTTAAGCAGTCAGTATTGGGCAACAGCTCATGGCTTCACAACCATGGCTGGTGCAATACCAACAACTGAAATTCCAACAAGTTTACCAAGGATATGAGCAACAAGTCTTTGCAAGTAATGGGCAGTCGTACATTCGAAACGGTCAACATCAACCATATCATAATGGTCATGCCCATCAACCTTACCAAAGTTACCAGCATCAAATGCATTATGCTGGTATGCAAAGACCAACTGCTCAGGCAATCCCATCTTATCCTGAGTATGCTTCACCGAACCTGAATCAACAGTTGCCTTTCATGGCAACTTTAGAGTTACCAGATCTTAATCGGCTAATGAATGATCCAATTGCTTACGCCCCTTGGTGGCCAGCGATTCTACATAAACTTCCATCATATATTCCTAAATTTAATGGAAATCTGGGTGAAGACCAGTCGAATCATGTGATGGCTTTTCATCCGTGGTGTTCGTCCAACACTCTCAACGATGATTCTATTAGGCTTCGCCTTTTTCAGCGAACGTTAACTGGTCCGGAAGCAAAATGGTATATCAAATTGCCTAGAGCTTTGTTTGATAACTTCAGTACCCTAGCCACAACCTTTTTAACCTATTTTCAGTTACCCATAAGGTATGAAATGGGAACAGAGTTGCTTACCAATTTCAAGAAAACAATGGACACTCACATATCCAATCATATTCATGAGTGGTGGCATCATCGTAGAATGGTAAAAACATATGTTCCTGATCAGCTGTTGGCTGAATGGTTTATCAAGTCATTGTTACCTTCTATTACAGAAGATGCGGCAAAGGGAGGAGTCATCACTAAAGAGCAAGTTATTGCTCGTGCATAATATCTAGACTTGATCTATACTCAGTCTAACACGCTCTACGATAAAATCCCTGATGCTCCTAGACCAAAATTTTCCGTTCCTCCCCCTCCTAAATCAAACAAAGACTCTCATGCCGGCGATGGCATGATAGGTACGACTAGCATGAAAACCAAAAAGGCTACGTCAAAAAAGGCTCGTACGGTTTCAAGTCAAAATGAAAATGAAGAACTTCTTGCCTTGGAAGTAAATGTCGTGTCGACAGACAAAGGCAAAGAATCCAAGCAACCAAGAGGCAAGAAGAAAAAGAAAGGGAAGAAGAAGAAACAGGAGGAGTCGTCTCCTGAAAAATCTTCTGCAAACCCCTCTGGAGATAGGAAACCAAATCGTCCATGCCTAATATGTGATGAGGATCATTGGATGAGAGAGTGTCCATATAAAGTTGAGCTTAGAAAATTCTTCAAGAGTTCAAAAACCTCGGCAGTATTGATTGATCCGTTTCCAAACCCAGGAACAAATCTGGTTGCTAGCGACAATGCTTCCTTGTCCCAAGTGCTAATGTTGTTTGTTTCGAAGTAGCTAAATGATGATTTGATATTGAAAAGGAATAAAGATTACAGGAATCCACAGATGTCGAACAACAAGGATAATGATCAACCTAGTAGTTTGACAACAACTTTGACCTAAGTTGTGCCACCCATCACTCCTGAATTAACAATAAAACCACCAAAGGGAGTAGTACACAAATCAACGTTTAATCCTCGTGCCAGAGCAGCACAACATTATAATATAGTGGAGGATCTAGCCCAATCGCCATCCGCGATGTCGACACTTGAGGCACTACAAAATTTCCCCTTCCAAAAGCAGGCTTTATTATCAGCGATAGGTGGGATTGAGCCAATGGATTCCAATCTTGTGGCCTTTAATCACAAAGGATATGACCCTCAGTTACCAGCTCAACTAGCTTTTCTTATTCAAGTGAAAGCCCTCAACAAAACTATTCATCGAACAATTATTGATGAGGGGGCATCTACATGCATTATGTCGATGAGTTGCTGGAAAAATTTAGGATCTCCACCCTTGTCGCCATCATCGATGACATTAAAGCATTTGATGGACAAACATACACCCCATATGGGATATTGAGTAACTTGCTAGTCGAACTGGGGGGCAAAATAGTAGAGATTGATGTTGAAGTTATCGACGGAAACCTCGATTACAACATCCTACTGCGAAGGCCCTGGATATATGCCATGGTTGCCGTTGTGTCGACCTACTTTAGGAAGATTGCATTTCCTTTCCAAGGAGGAATTACAATCGTCAACCAACAAACATTTCTCCCCAACAGTTCACAGGTTATGGGAAGCATTCCAATGATCCATGGAAGCCCTAATTCGCTTCAAAATATTAGAGTAGGCCTACTAAAAGACCCCACATTAATGGGAACTTTTGCCCTACCGCCTCCAACCAATTTGGTGGAAGTGGCTAAGGTAGGAACCTGTAATATGATATCGTCTATTCAAAAGATGTCAGAAAACGATATTAACATGGATCATCAACAGGTATTGCAATCAATGTTTTCGGCATGGGAGGCAAACCCGTATCAACGCTCATCAAGCTTTTGGATAGACAGGCCTAAGGAATATGGCACCCCTTCAGATCCTTGGTCACAAGTACACTCTACAGATGAAGGAATTGTTCAATCAATGATGATTGATGGGGCACCATGGGAAGATTACCACCATCATTCCCATCTTTCGAATTGTAAGGAGGATAGTTCCAGTGACCTTGATCATCCCTCAGTTTTTGAATTTCTGTCAAATACTGCAAATACAGTGGATTTCGAGTGAAACCTGTCTGATATTGAAGAGACTATCGCCATAAATATCTCGACCAAAACAGATGTTGTAGAGAATATTCATGTCGGCAAATATTTTTCTCCTTCAGAACTGGAAGTATATTACGCTCTTTTTCATGAGTTTATAGATGTTTTTGCTTGTTCATACGAGGAAATGTCAGGAATTGGCTCGAGCATAGTTGAACACGAAATTAAGATGTATCTAGATGTCAAACTGGTACGACAATGGCTCCGGAAGGTGCACCCCAAGAAAGTCATTGCCATCAAGATGGAAGTTGAAAAACTCCTCCATGTTGGTTTTATTTACTCAGTTCCTCTAACCAATTGGGTATCGAATATTGTTCCTTAATGAAAAAACAAGGAACGATTAGAGTTTGTGTCGATTATAGGGATGTAAATCAAGCTTGTCCAAAAGGTAACTACCCTACGCCCTTCATTGACCAGATAATTGATGAATGTGCCGGATGTGAAATATTTTCATTTATGGATGGATTTTCTGGGTATAATCAAATAAATATCCACCCACGGGACCAGTCGAAGACTACATTTATTTTTCCGTGGGGCACATTCACATATCGCAACCTACCCTTTGGTTTAAAGAAAGCAGGGGCAACATTTCAGAGGGCAATGAATTATGCCTTCCATGACATCAAGAACATCATTCAACCTTATCTCAAGGATCTTCTGGCTCATTCGCGAAAGTAGACCGATCATCTGCAGCATTTGAGAGCAATATTTCTACATTGCCGACACTACAAGATGCAACTCAATCCACACAAATGTGTGTTTTGTGTCAGTTCCGGTCATTTACTTGGCTTTTTGGTCTCAAAGGATGGGATTCGTCTTGACCCATGTAAGGTTCAGGCAATCATCGATTTGCCTCCACGTTCAAATTTTCTTCAGATTCAGAAACTCCAAGGGAAAGCAAACTTTCTGAGGAGGTTCATTCCAAATTATGCCGAACTTGCTAAAGGTTATACTTGTCTATTGAAAAATAAGTACCCTTCATCTGGGACCAGGTCACGCAAGCTTCCTTTGATGCTCTAAAGGAATCCCTGATAAAAGCATCATTAATGTATGCTCCTGATTATCAAAAAGACTTTAACCTGTATCTGGCTGCAGCGGATACGACCATTTAGTTCAAGAGGACAATGGAATTGAACATCCTTTATATTATTTAAGCCGAAACTTAAATGATACAGAAATGAAGTACTCCTATGTTGAAAATCTAGCCCTCGCGGCTGTTCAAGTGATACAGAGATTTTGACACTACGTCCTCTTCAGAAAAACTACCATTTTATCATATTGCAACCCCATGACTTATATATTGTCGTGACAGTTGCTGGGGGGCAAATTTTCAAAATGGATAGCAATTTTACAAGAGTTTGATCTAGAATTCAAAAAATCCAAATCAAAGAAAGCCCTAGTTTTCGCGGAGTTACTATGTGATTTCCCATCATCGTCCAATGATGCAACATCCGAAGAAGTGATCGTGGACGAAAATTTGTTTCTGATATCTTCAAGCAATCCATGGTGTGGAGATATAATAATCTATCTCCAAACCTAAAGATATAGGTCTAATACCTAACGCTCAGAACAATGACAGATTCGGTACCAAGCAAAAGCCTACGTGATCATCAGTGATACGCTTTACCGTCATGGTATCGATACAGTTCTACAGAGGTGCCTCACCCATGAGGAGGCCTAAAAAGTCCTGAATGATTGTCATTCAGGCGCGTGTGGGGGGCATCAATCTAGTTATGCTATGGCGCAAAATATTTTACGAGCAAGATACTTCTGGCCAACAATGTTCAAAGATTACATAACCATAGTCAGAAGTTGCCATGCTTATCAAATCTTCAATAGCAAAACTAGGAGACCGCCCACACCTCTGCAACTAATAGTTTTTTTTGGGCCATTCGCCAAATGGGGCATAGATTTCATGGAATCTAACCCCACCTCAGTCGGGGGGCATGGGTATATCATAGTTGCGGTAGACTATTTTACCAAATGGGCCGAGGTGATGCCTACATTAAACAACAGCGGTGAAATGGCTGCCCTTTTCTTTTTCAATCACGTAGTCTCCAGATTTGGCATTCCACAGGCCATAGTCACAGATCATGGATCGTATTTTCGCAATCACATGATGGTTGAGTTGGCTACCAAATTAGGACTGTCCCATGATAGATCTACTCCGTATTATCCACAAGCTAATGGACAATTTGAGGAAATCAATAAGGTCCTGAAGCGCATGCTGCAAAGGATGATTGGAGTCCATAAATGGAATTGGCACCTGATCATATACTCGGCCTTGTGGGCATACCGGACATCAATGAGGAATGAGACCGGGTTTACACCTTTTCAATTGGTGTATGGCCTAGAAGCAATCTTGCTAGTTCAGTGTGAAATCTCGTCCCTCAAGCTCGCAGTCGACCTTCTCCCCGAAACTTCAAAAGAAGAGGCCCATTTCTTGGAATTAATCCAATTGTATGAAACTCGTCGTAATGCCACTTTGGCTAATGAAGCCCATAAGAAACGATTCAAAGCACAGTTCGACAAAATTTCAAACCTCGTGTCTTTTCAGAAGGTGACCTGGTCTTAGTCTACGACCAAGAGTCCGACAAGTTGGGAGCAGGTAAGTTCAAGTCTTTATGGATGGGTCCTTATCTTGTTAAATGAGTATTAGCAAAAGGGGCCTACGAGTTGGTGGATTATGATGGGATTCCACTAGCGCAACCCCGCAACGGGTTGTACCTCAAGCGTTACTATGCTTAGTTTAGCATAGTAATCCCTATGCTTTTGTTACATTTTTTTTTTCGCTAACGGTAATTTTTTTGGTTAGGTAATCCACTTTTTGCATTTTTTGCAGATGTCAAACCTATTAGAATCATTTGTTGGATATGCCGATGGAGCGAGTCGTAATTCACAGAACCTATCTTCTGTGGCCTTGGCCATCTTCGATCCCAGCGACGAGTTAGTGAGTTTCAGAGGGGTATGTATTGGTCAGTCGACGAACAATATCGCTGAATACAATGTGTTGATAGAACTCCTCTCTGATGCCATCGCACATGGAATATGCCGACTTTTCGTCAGGCTAGACTCACAACTCGTCATTCTACAACTCACTGGTATCTACTCTGTACGGAATCCAGCTATCTATCGCATGTTCCTAAGGGTTAGGATTTTGGAAAGACAATTCGATTTCATTCAATATCAACATATTTCCATAAATTTAAACACATTAACAAACTCATTGGAAAATTATGTGTTAGATAAACATTTTCGACATTTATAAAAAGAAACATTTCATCAATATTTGCAACACGATCATGTAACTTAACCGAAATAAAGCTCTGAAAATTAAATATATATATATATAACTGTTTATGGTTTACACATAATGTTCTATAACCAAGACAAAATTAGTCAAATGACCCAAAACTCAAAATTCTAGGGGGTACCCTAGTCTAATGATGCTGGTGATAACAAGTCACCGCCTGTGCAATCATACGTAAAAGCCTAGTCCATCGACTCGGCACGCCAGTAGTATGTCGCTGCAACCGCAAAGGCAACTCGTCGGTCCTCACATCCAAAATACCAAGGGTGAGACCCTCGACCTGATCCTGTAATGATGAAAGAGTCTCGGCCACATCAAGGTCACGGAGGATGGCCCTCCCCACAGTCTCTCCTGCCGAAGCGGCAGCTGGTTCTCTCTGGCGTACTGTTGGTCGAACTGGTCCAATGTCTGCATGAGCACATGATTTTTTGTTAGTCTTGATCAAAGAAAGCATAAGAACATTATAAAAACAATAAACAAAGATATGGTCAGAGAATTTACCCATAGCACCCCACTGCTCACCAGCCGACAGCACCAAATCCGGGTCACCTCGGAAATCCATGCCAGCATATGGAAACTTGGCATAAACCATCTCCTGACGATCGAACCACTCGAAGAAGGTATCAAAGAAAGAAATTTGAGGCTGGCCAGTATGTCAGGCCATGAGTTCAACCCATCTTTGTATCAGTGGCTCGGTCGGTAGAGGTAAACCAAGTGAAATGTATTGTGGCTGCATCAGTGGGATCTTTTCCAAGGCGAAAGCGGTCAAAATAGAACCATAGCCAAAATTCTTCGATCTTCCACTTTTCACCTTGGTTAGTTGTTCTTTCATCACAGATAATATTGCATCACACCAGTTTAACACCTTCATTTCAAGGCATTCCAAGGCGTATTGCATATAAGACCTGTTAGCTATGTGAAGAGCCGCACTACCAACCAGTCTAGCAAAAGTGAACAGAATGGTCCTCAAGGGCCAGTCAGTGACATCTCGGATGTTGATATTGAAAAGAAAAGAATGCAATTGAAGAGCACAAGTTTAGCTCCTACCTGGTCCAGACGGCGCTGAGAATAGTCCACAGAAACTCCCAGAATCAGCTAGTGAAATCAGGGGGGAAAAGCACGTCCAGAGCTCCAACAAACCAACTTCAAATGAGATGGTAAAATGAGAGGTAAAAGTCAATTTTAAATTACTATTCACATAATTCAAGTAAGGTATTAGTGTTTTTAACTCATTTTTCAAGCATATGTTTTCATTTCTAATCAGTTTGATGAAGCAATTGAATAGGTAGTATGACCTTTGAAAGAACAAAAGTGCTAACGGTGAATCAAATAATCAATGACCATTATCACGAGCAGTTTTTATGTGAAGTTCAAGCTCATTAAAAATTAAACCTAAGCAATCAGAAAATGTTTCCCCCAGAGTTTAAGCTCATTAAAAAATGAACCAATCTCCGGTAAATAACCATTGTGAATGCATTATCATCAACTTTTGAGCCTTGGTCGTGTTCTCATCATCACCTCCACTCTGTTTAGCCGATTATACGCCTCCATTTGATTTTTTACCCTTTTGAGGAAAATCTACGATGAGTGATCTTGTTAGCCATCCTTTTGACAGTTCCATGATTGGAAAATTCCAAACCTTACCTGGAATCAGCTGCTACCCGAAATTATCACTCGTTCCTCAAAAAAAAAGTCTCCTTTAAGCTCTTTTCATCTGACTCGTAAAATATGAAAACATTACCGAGAGATTGGCCTCTCCGGCTCGTTAAAGTCATCAGAAGTGCTATCCTTCCTCTAGATTTTAATCTTTTTGGACCTGAGGGATTATTACACAAAAAGATCGAGCGCTTGTCTTGTTCGGCTCGATAAAACTATCGAAAATTCACCCCTTTCATATTATTTTATAATTTTTCGGACTTAAGGGATTATATGACGAAAAAGGATTATTTGAGTTTCCTTTCTGTCCCTTTTCAAACTCTCTAAAATTGAAAAAGGATCGAGTTATCATTGTCATCAAACTCGTTAAAATCAATAGCGACAAACTTGTCCAAATGGACGAGAACGAGTTTCACTGTCGCTAGGCTTGTTAAAACACAGTGACGGGTTCGCCGGAAGGGCGAATTATAGAACAAGCATATGTTATACTCCTCAAGCTTGATAAAAATAAAGAGGTACTGGTCAGCAATGACTGGGGAAAATTGGGAAGAAAACTTGAAGAAACTTTATTGGTAGCAAGTCACTCTTGAACATGACACTTTCACTCCGTCCGAGTCGGGTTTGGTTATTCCGTTCACTGGTCATATCACCATTGGTCCATCACACCATCCATATTTGGGGTTAACGCTACCAATCCATGTCATTATCACCGGTATGTTCAAGAGAAGTCGCTCAGAGAATTCACCTGTGTCTCATCCGCTGCAATACATTCACGCTCCATTCTTTCATGACTGCCACCTTGAACCCTGTATCATCAGATCGTTTTCACCTCCAAAATCATTTGCTCCATTCCATGTCGTAGATGTGGGATTCATTAAGGCCCTCCTACGATGGGTCACTTCTTGTTGACATC
>APFE030214797.1:0-19556 GCA_000404065.3 Pinus taeda
CCTTAGAGCATGTTTCTTCCTACATTTCGGACAAAAGATGGCTAGAGCATCAGTTTCTGCTTTCTGCTTGTTTTGAATTTTAAGGGTGTCTAGTTGTTCACTAAGGCTCCCTAAGATATCGGTTTTGAATTCATCAAGCATATTTCTAATTTTTGCCCTACTTACTGATCCAGTTGCAGATTTGTTTGCCCTGATAAGAGAAGGATCTCTAGGCCCTTTTCTTGTTCTAGATTTTCCCCTTGAGAGATGGACACATAGTTCTACTATGTCATGAAGTGGAAGTTGAGAAATGTCTCCCTTCCCCATCATGTTTAAAACATCTATCCATTCATCTCTGATGGATTTTAATAGAAGGGATTTCAAAGTTTCCTCATCTAAGTTGCTCATCTTTGCTCTTTTTAAGTTGTATTGAAATCTTTCAAGTAAATCCTCCAAATTTTCATCTTCTTTTTGCACCATTTTGAATACCTCATTCTTGTGATAGGTGGGCATGAAATAGTCTAGGTATCTATCTAAAATTATTTGTTTCATATCATTCCAAGTCCTAATAGATTGGGTGAATAATCCCATGAACCATTTCAAAGCGGCTCCCTTCAATGTTGAAGGAAACAGTTTGAGTTTTTGAGAGTCTTCCATAAAGTCATAGGTTCGGCACACGACTTCAAACTCAAATAGAAATGTTTCAAGATCCTCACTTCGCAATCCATAAAAGTTGGGGAGGATAGATGGTGAGATGTTTTTCATCATTGTATGTGTTTCCTCATCAACTATAGGGAATCCAAATGAATTGTCTCCTTCCCTATTTCTTCCATTATTACCTCCACCTCCACCATTGTTGCCTCCATTATTTCCTCCTCCTCTACCTCTACCTCTACCTCCGAATCCATATACTACTTCCTCTGTCATGATAGTTCTTTAGAGTCCTCAGAGTCCTCTGGTTCTTTAATAGGGAGAAGAGAGGGAGTTCTTCCCTTTCTTCTTCAGGTGTCTACTTCTTTAATTTACAATATACTCTCCTGTAGAAGGTAAAGAAGGGTCTTCTACCAAATGAGATTTGGTATATGGTAGAAGAATCCCTAATCATCTGCTCTTGTATCCAGGATCTTAAGTAGGGTAGATGGTGGTGAATCTTGTCCATGCTTGAAGAAGATGGAGTTGTGAAAATCGAACTCTTGGTCTAGTATAAACCTTCCCCTAGAATCTCTTGCTCTATGCATGTCATTTTTTTTATTTTTAAGTTGGGCTAATAATTCTCTTTCTGATCTTCGAGGTCACACTAGGTGCAAGAAGAGAGCATACTTAAGAAATTATTGAACCAATAACTCTCTTTTCTGATCCTCCAAGTCACACTAGGTGCAACAGGAGAGCATACTTCAAGAAGTTATCAATTTTTCCCTTCTTTTTATTGTTTTTTTTTTAAGAAATTGGCTACCTAGTTACACTTCCCCGACAACGGCGCCAAAATGTTTGGTCAATTTAGTGTGTCCTAAATTGTTGCATTAATTGTCAATCCAGGATTCATAAGTTGACGAAGTGTGGCGCACTATATGTGCAAGATAACCTATCTCTTACTTTTTGTCGTTTTTGGTTTTTTTATTTGCTTTGGGGGTTTTTATCTTGGTTGGCTTCCTAATGTGAGATGGAAATTCTAAAAGACAAGTATGGATATAAATGTTCAAGGCAATGATGTCCTTTATAATGATTTCCCAAACTTCAAACTTCAAAAGGGTTTTAAAACATGTAATGAAAAATTAATTCCTAAAAGAAAATGAAAATGTGCCACTATACTAGTCAAACAAACTATGAACTATTGATCATGAAACCCATTACCCTTGCTACTGTCTAAATACAAAAGAAACTGTACTCAAAGAAATCCAAGAATTGCAAGCAAAGTAAATCTAAAATCAAATTACATCAACCCATATTCTAACCCCTCACCATTAGTCTCTCTATGGCTTTCGGAGGTAATCATAAACAACTTGAGCAATCTGATATCTAATTTGCAGGAAAATAAACTAATATCAAATTACACACTCATACTTCAATTCCTCACCATTAGTCTCGCTATGGCTTTCGGAGGTAACGGATAATGACATGAGCAATTTAATATCTAACTTACAGAAAAATAAACTAATATCAAAATACACACTCATCCTTCAATCCCTCACCATTAGTCTCACTATGGCTTTCGGAGGTAACAGATAATGACATGAGCAATTTAATATCTAACTTGCAGAAAAATAAACTAATATCAAACTACACACTCATCCTTCAATCCCTCACCATTAGTCTTGCTATGGCTTTCGGAGGTAACTGATAATGACATTAGCAATTTAATATCTAACTTGCAAAAAAATAAACTAATATCAAACTACACACTCATCCTTCAATCCCTCACCATTAGTCTCACTATGGCTTTCGGAGGTAACTGATAATGACATGAGTAATTTAATATCTAATCTAACTAATAAAGTAAATGTACAAAACTAAAATAAATAAGACAGTGCTGGAATTAAAAACTAAGAAAAATAAATCTGCAGAAGGACAAGACTGATTCCATGTCATTAGTCATTGTAAAACTATGTGCAAGTGCCCAGACTACCTACTGTAATCTAGAACAAAGACACTGATCAGTTAACAGCAGTATAAAGCATGAAAAATTATGGACAGAAGCAAAATGTTAATACCATAAGAGATGCAATATATACACGTGAATAACTATGGCATAATAAACATAAGGAAATAAAGCATGAAACTATACAGCAATAAACAAAACCTCGGCATGTGCAAGGGCCCTCTACACAGTCCTCAGGCAACAGCAATCAACCACAAATTCAGCTTATAAACAGAGTCTTCTCATGTATTCAAAATGCAGTCATAACAGAGAAATAAATTCATGGCACAGTGGGCTCGTTAACAGTAAAAATTACATTACAAAAGCTAACTACTATGCATATGAAAACGCATTATTTATAACGGAGGATGGCATAACTACTTTCCTACAGTCTGCGCTGATAAGAGACACATGAACAACCACGTCCAGGAATCTAGCATTATGGCTGCCATGAAAATTAAATATTTGGAGGGTGGTTGTTGGATTCGGCTTATGGAGTAGTCCACAGGTGTTGGTATGTCCCCTGAGATTTAGGAATGGGCACGCAAGTCTTCACGTGGTGAAAAACATAGTTCTTTCACCGTAGGACTCTTAGGTTGACCACCACTTGACTACCTTTGACTATGGCCTCTTTTGATGAATTCGACTGAGCCAATAGGACTCGGTCCATGTCCACGTCGTTTTCAACTTGCCCATGTGGCTTGATTTTCCTGAAGACACCTGTAATATAGACTTTAACAAAATGGCAGTGAAAAGTTGAGCTAACTGCGGAAAGTGATAAGATTCCATAGCTCAATGAGCAAAAAACTAGTTCAAACAGCAACACAAAGACATAGTCAAGAAACCACTTTAAATGCTCTTTTATAATTAATATGCAATGATATTGATGGCTTAGGAGGTTCAGATGAATGGAAAGAAGCTAGAAAAAGGTGTAGGAAAGATGCAAGTTTGGGGCTCAACACCACCTTCAGCCGAGTTCCAGTTTTAAATGTCTTTTCTATATTCAACAGTTCAGTAGTAAATATGCTTTTGCTTTATTCAGTTTTGCATGCACAATTAGATGATGCATTTCCCTAAGTTAGTAGGGGTGCTCATGCATGTGGACTCTAGGCCTGATAAAAAGGCACATATCTAGGGAGGCACACCTTAAGTTGGCTCGGTTATCCATGCGAGAAAGGCACACCAGCATTAAAGTTCACACTGCCAGTTAAGGAACTATTGTGCATGCATCCAGATTCATCATATCTCTCTTCTTACTAGTATATAAAGGAGAAGCAAGGTGGACCACTTTATGGTTTGAGAATTTAATTTTGAGCTGTAGCTTTAGCTTTTGTTTTCAAATGTAAAGATTAGTGTGTTCGCTGTTTTAATTATCAGCAGTATGCGTTTGCAAGTTAGAGTATTCTATACAAGAAATTTTTATTAGCACTTACAGTTTTAGCAATATTTGAGTTTACACTAAATGAAATCAAATTCAAACCTTCGCCAGCATAGATTCCTGATTATGTGTATGAATTGGCCAACATTGACGATCCTCAATTAAAGTGGATTTACCACATACAATAATACAGAGTTGAGTTCATAAGTACCCCACATATATCTATGAAATATGACATGAATAAAAAATTTAAGCACTACATAAAAGAGCAAATAACTCCTTATAAAATAAATTATATAGGAATCCTTTCATTTCTAAGATAGGCATTTCAAAGGCCATAAACCGTGACCAGAATTTAGATATGTCAAATGAGGACATTAATGTTAAAATGATGAAAATATGTGCCTAGCCCAGAGACAAAAATAATCATCCAGAATTCAAAAGGAGGAATTGATTGATGTCATGAGTTCAAATCGTTCAACTCTCATTAAGAACCCTTGGCTTTGATAAGCGAGCAGGTCAGAGTTTGATATTATTCACGCATAATGAACTGAACTGGGTCCAAAGACGCATCAATTCAAACGGAAAATAATTGACAAAGCCATTCAAATGCAACAAAATATGCACACACGGGTCAAATGAGTAAAATGAATGGCAGAGAAATGCCCCAAATTTAAACCGATACTCGTTGGCGGATTATGCGAAGGCAAATACTGGGAATGATGCTAGATTTCCGACTTTAAAAATAAACCTAAATTTATCAGACGAACAAATTGCAGTATATCAAAAACCAAAACGTTAACGAATTCAAAAAAGTTGGACTAAGGATTTTAAATGTATTCCGCCATCCATGTCATGCTAGCCACCTTATATTAATATTTTACATTTAAATTATCAGTGTTATATCATTGATTACTCATCTTATAATATTACTCTAACTTTTTTATGGCTTTCATTTCATTCATTTCTATATAATTATTGGTAACTAAGTAGTCATTTCCCTCCATGGGTGGGCCTTAAGGTACAAGCACCATAAAATTTGAATAATATCAATATGATTATGTGAGAACTCTATAAATACAACTCCACAATAAATTGGAAAGTGATCAATAATTTTGATTTGTTTTCAAGATGAAAATTTAGATTTTTGCATCACTTGATGCAAAGCAGCTTTATGAGACTCTTCCAAGTATTTTGATCATGTGCTTGACTCTGTGTTTTGAGGAAACTGAGTTGAGTTATCTCTTTTAAGTCGACTCAACCCTGAGTTACTCGCAAGTTTTCACTCACAAGTATGACTCATACTCGCAAGTCAAACACAAGTCAGATTGACTTGGCGAGTCTGATTCATCTATCTCATGAGTTAGACTTGGTAGCCTCTCTATGAAGGCAGAAAATAACAAAAAAAAGCACTCATTTTTCTTGTTTAACTGACCCCACTTTGTGCAAACAACCAACAGACCTGTGATTCTAAATATAGCCCACAATCCCAATTATCAATTGATGTATGAATGCAAGATCAAAATTAAGTGAAAGAGGAGATGTCCGCCAGAGAAACCTACAATTTTCCAATTCAATAGTCCCATATTAAGATGGTTTTCTGCAATGAGTGAGTTTGAATACACAGTGAAGCTATCTCCTTGATTTCAAATTTCCCAACACAATGAAGAATCACTAGAATTAGAATGAGAGGAACCCTTTAGAAAGAAAAAGAGCACTTCACACTTAAGAAACTTGTTGAATATAGACTGGTCAACAATTTTTTTCTCAACTACAAGAGATCAATGAGGTAATAGATACAAATCTGCTGAACAACTTGACTATAAAACTCCCCAAAAAACTTTACTTTAAACCTTTATATGCCTCAAATCTTTGACAAATATACTCTCAGAAATGCCCACGAATTTGATAACAGTATCTCAAAAATTTGCTCACGGGTTGGAGGAGAAAGGAGGCCTAGAAACCCTACGACCTTGATGAAAAGAAGTTAGAATAAACTCACGGCCAGCCCAGACATTGCCTTAGAAAATAATTAACAAAAATATGGCAGATCCTAGAAAGATTAGGCTCTTAAAAAAAAAAAAAATTAGCCCCTTCAAAATTAATGTTCTCACATTAGGTAGAATAGATGTGCTATATGCTCAACGTAGAACCTATCAAAAGATTAAGGGCTATATCAACAAAATATATGCCAAATTGAACAGCAAAAAGCCTTTGATAATTGATCTCTGTAGAAATTAATGGAGTTTACCTTCAACAATTCAGTATTTTATTTCAAAATGGGAGAATTTCAGGAAAAAAAATTAAGTTATAATTTCACAATCTTTGCGATTGAGAAATAAATGGTTGACAGGCCTGTGACCCTCAAAAAAATTTAGAAATTGATCTCTTCAAGCCATAAACAATGGATTCTTGTGAAATTTTGAGTTAAATGGCTCCAAATAATTAATAAACCCTGAACGACTTTCCAGTAAAACGATCCCTTGCTCAGAAATGAAAACAACCTTTCAAAAAGGTTGAAATGGACTTCAAAAAATTTACCAATGGCCTCAGAAATTTCGATATTTCTCAAAGAATTTCAATTTATTGAAAAATCTAAAAATAATCTTGTCATCTTTCAACAAAAAATTGGGTCAAGCCTTCGAATTACGATTCATTGGCCGCTCCAACAATAGAAAGCCCTATGCTTCTTCGGATCTGCAAACTTGGTTTCAAACCCTCTTGAATCTTAGAGCCCTAGTTGTGAGAACTAGATTGGGCAATCATGATACTCGGCTCTCCTTTAATTTTCTAGAAAAAAAACTTGCAGAATCCCTACGCTTCAAGTCATAGCCACACTTGAAAGTTTTCTTTGTCGCAGCCCAACGATAAAACAATTAAATTTGAAGAAAGAACGGAACAAGATATGGGTATAGGGTTTCTGGAAATATGGAACATGAACATCCTGCTCCCTCTTGTCCATCAAATATTATTAAGATAAAATTGATTAGAAGCACACTAATGTAGTGTTAATATAGGAATTGGCCCCGAGAGGTCCCGAGTTCGATTCTCGAAATGCCCCAGAACGATAAGAAAATAATCATAAATTTTAAAAATAACAAGACCCAAATATATGTAAATATGCCAAAATCAACACCAAAAGGGGCAGATATCAATACTAGTCAAGTATAGGACTTTCGATACATTCAATGATTTTATGAAGCCTTGAAGCTCTTATCATTTTAGAGATCGAGATGCATTAAAACAGAGTATTAATGCCTTCAAACTTTCCAGACATTCATACAGAAAATAAAGCCTTCAAACTCATTAACCAGGCTAATATGGTCAATTCCAGAAAAGATCTACATGGAGCAGTTTGTTCAAGACCAAAACTCGACAAAACAGTGGATCTAACATCCCAGAGAATAGATATTTCCAAGGACTGCACCGATTAAACATGGAAAACAGCACGGGAAAAAATCTTTCAACAATTTTACCATTCAAAACACTTTAGAAGCGTGAATAAAAGCTTCTACAGACAAACCACCAAT
This sequence comes from Pinus taeda, assembly GCA_000404065.3. Classification (NCBI taxonomy): domain Eukaryota; kingdom Viridiplantae; phylum Streptophyta; class Pinopsida; order Pinales; family Pinaceae; genus Pinus; species Pinus taeda. The sequence continues at coordinate 7,523 of APFE030214797.1, forward strand.
CTAGGCATTAAGAAGACGAATCCTCATACAGCTTTGGACAAAAAGAGTGAAGACAAACAGAGATCCTCTAAGATTAAGGATTCAAGAAAGAAATCTTGGCTTACAAATTTTATTACCAAGGTTTATAAATATAAATAAAGAAAATTTATCTACTATCTCAAAAGTAATTGTATTACAGACCTTGTCACTTCTGGATTGGCTCATGGCAACCGGAGGGGGTATGCCTGAAAGGCATGAAGCCTAAATTCTTGGGGAAAAAGTGCTAAAAAATCGTGATAAAGTTTGGTGTTTCCTTCAAATCTGGAATTAATTTCTTGAAATAAAAAAAGCTAAACTACAGATTGATGATTTGAATTGTCAAATCAGCTTGAAAAAACATAAATCTATGAAATTCTCTGCCTGTTTTTTTTTTCCAAACTAATTGCAGAACGGCAAGTTTGGTGCCCTATAAATGGAATATTTTCACTTTAATATCAACAAATTAAGGTGAATTTCTAATATTATAGTTGTTCTTATCAATTCCAGTACTTTGCTTTGGGAAATGGAGTCAAGAAAAGAAGAAAATTAGTAAGGTGAGTCTGTCAAATCTTGTTGATTCGAACAACACATTGAATTCCAAATTGAAAACTATGAAAGCATTTAGAAGATGAATTTTTGCATACGTAAACATTAGTGCACAGTGAAACTATGTGATTTCCATTATTCTAAATGAAAATACGAGTACAATTTCCAATCAATAACGAAAGCAAATCAATTTTTCTCTTAAACCAAGAAGGGTTACTAACAAGCTCTAAGCAGTTAAATCCAATCATTTGTCCATGCAATAGTATGGATCTTTGTGAAACCTAGTGAACATGCGCTACCTTCAAGTCAGAGAGTAAGTGCAGTAAGTAATGGATCCCCCCCTATAATTTTTTAATCTATATTAATAGACTAGTCCTCGCCAAGTGATGTACCTTGCTTCTTTTTTTTTTAATTAGTACATCCATGCATCTAAATTTATTTAAAATATATATATAATTATTGTAAAAAGAAAGGTTAGATTTGTATTTATTTCTCTCAAATTTAGTTTCACTAAATTTTTCTTGATCATCACAAACAAAATAATTGGAAAAATAATTTAGTATTTTTCTCAAAAATTTTACTTAGAGGTCACACAGAGTTGAAACCTGCTCTGATACCATATGTAACAGCCCCGGAATAACAACACATAATTAATTAGATTAATCAAGCGATTTATAATCAACACGCAATTTTTCAACTAGTTAACATTAAATTTCAAAGAAATGTGAGGAGAGACATCTTACCTGTGGAACGCTAGTTGAATTTTGCTAACTGCAACAAAGTTTTGAGGACGACTCTCCACCCAACCATAGGGTCAATTGCACAAAATCTTGCTACAACCGGCCACCCCTGAGCCCTCAATCAACGTACTACTGCCAGGGAATCCTTTGCCTCACAACACTATTCTCCCAAGAGAATGGATGATGGAATCATGTAATGATGGAATGCCTCTCATCTTCCTCACCATCTATTAAATAGAGCAAACAATGGAAGGGGAACCACATGCACACACTCCATGTGTCAACATGAAACTTTATTGCTTTCTTGTTTTATTTCTTTTGTTTTTACTTTTTGATAGCTTTACTGATATTTACTGCTTTCTTGTTTTATTTCTATTTATATTTATTTAGAGCTTTAGTATTGTTATTTATTATTTTATTATTATTTATATTTATTTACTATTACTATTTTTTTATTTTTTATTTTTTTATTATTTATTTTCTTGTATTTTAATATTATATTATATTATTTATTATTTATTATTTATTATTAAGGGACATTACACTATCACCACTTGTTTGCTCATACAATAGTCATATACCTTCTCTAGCTCTTCGTCTATAAATTGGATTACACTTATTAATTACAATAAATATTCTCTATGCCTTATTTTTTTTTCAAGACACTAGATTTTGGGTTCCTTTATTCTTCCTTATTGAATATAGAATCCAATATATGATGTACCTTATCATTCTTTACTCATGGCATCTGACCATCTTGTTAACAAACCTTACCATATCACTCTTTCATAGGGTGTTCTTATCAACAACACTATCTTGTTATTAAGGACTCGTGCCCCTTTTCTGTGTCATGTTCTTGCACCTCAAAGTTAAATTCACACCACTGCACATGAAAAATTATGAAGTATCCATAGCCTTCCTTGCTTAATATTCACATATGGCATGTACTGTTATCATCCATAGTTATTTTTCTAAAATTAAATTTGTTTTGGAAATATTTCACAGTCGATACTCACATTGCTCACTCAAGCCTAAAGGTCTTGTTCCTAGAACTCTCTAAAACAACCATATGCGTCTTTTGAAAACTTAAACTTTCTAACATATTCTCCCATGAATTACCTTTCCAGCAATTTAACCATGCTAGATTTTAAGCTTTGAGATTAAATTTATGGCTCTCTGGATTTTCCATTTTTGTGCAGTTTACACACTTTTCTCATTACACAACCAAACTCAAAGGCAAAATTTTGCCACCTATACAAGAAAATATAGTAAGAACTGAGAAATGTTTTTGAGTATGTTGAAATAATACTCTTGATAATGAGTACACAACAACATTTAGATTAGAGATTTTATGGTCTTATCACTTTCTATAGCAATTTAGAGTGATCAACTTTGTCATTTTTTTCACTTTTTACAGTGTTGGAATTTTTAGATGAAATTGTTATCTCCCAAATTGAGAAAAACTAAAAAATATTCAACAATTTAAATTTATTTGGATTGTTGAGGACATAAGTTTGATGAGGAATTTTTTTTCTAGTTTGGTGACCTTAGGTCCCTTTTCCTGCTTGGAAGATTCCAAATACCACCCAAAAGTTACTCAAGGTAGTGTATTTTTACCTATTTCTACATCGGATCCATTCCAAACTGAAATTTTGCCAAAATCTCCTCTAGACTTCCTCATTTCTATCTTTGTTACTCATTACCCAAATTTCATACCCAACTAATCTCATGTTACTAAGTACCACCCCATGATTTTAAAACCACTAATTTGTAATTTTTATTGTTGACTACTTTCTCTCACTAGCACTTCTATGGTTATCGACACTATGGATCCACCCCTAAAATTTCACTTGGTTCTAACTTAATCTTCTCTTTTTATGGCCAAAACAAGATTTTGTCTCTAGGTTCTTTTCTTTAACATAAATTTATCTTGCTAATGTGGTATCCTTGTCAATGTGGCATGGAACATGCCTATTTGTTGGAAATAGGGTCATGTATGTCATCACCCACGTCTTCTATGTCACCTTCCTTGCCTCCTGACTTGTCATGTTAATATTGTGAAAATTCCTTGAAATCCAACAACTGGAAATAATTCTTCTAATCGAAAAATTAATTATGCAATTTATTTTGTTTATGGAAAAATATCGAATTATTCACACTACAATTTCTTCACCAAATAAATATTGTGGAAGAAAAAATAGGAACTAATAAATTTTAGCACACACACACACACACATAAAAATGACAAAATTATTTTTGGACAAATGTACCTGGAAAAACCCATTGTGGGAAAATCGATGCAGCAGTTGAGGGTTTTATTATTATGCAGCGGTGAATTCTGAGTACAATAATTTTGCATGCCCAACTGGTTATCCAATCTGAGAGAAATATTAAAAAATCACATGAGGGAATTTACCCTTGTCTCCAATCAATCATGACTCAAACTAACAACTAAAAAGAAAGTTGTTCAAACCCTCTCTGAAAGCTTTATGTCACCTTTATGCAACCTACCACACACTCAGCCCGAAACTCATGCTAATCAGGTCATCATGCATGTTGTTGATTGGGAAAGTGTCTCTCTTGCCTCCTGGAAAATTCTCTCGACCTCTAGAAACTAAAACGACCTCCTCTTCTAAAAAAATCAAACTAATCACTGAAGCAACTGCATAGGTCCTATGTTGCTTCCAGGAGAAATAATTTAGCCTCCTCTATTGCCTCTCCAAAACTCGAAAATAATCCTCTAAATCATTGTCTTTTCCCCTCTTTAGCCTTGGGATTTGGCTCAAACTCTAGTGCTGGCTAGCTTGAACTACCCAAGGAACTCACATTACTTTCTCTCACTCACTGTGATGTGTGTTTTTACATCTACCCATCGACCTCTTCTTATAACCTCTGATTGGGACTCTGATGACCAAGATTAAAACTTAATCGATGACTGTGATCATATTCAAGTAGATCCATGTGAGTTTCTAGAGAATCCCCACCTTTCTCAATTAATTATTATTAATTAGCTAGTTTTCCTAAGTTAGACTTAGGAAAAATTTAAATGATGGTCAATTAATTTAATTGAGCTATCTCTAAGTGGAATTTCTAGAAAAGTTTTTTGGGTTTTTGAGAAATATTGTGTTTTAGCCTCTCTAAAAAGTTTCAAGACTAGAACACCATTCGATCCTATAAAACATAAAACTCCCTCTTAGCAAGGAAGGTGTTCTCTCTAGTGCTACACAACTGCCACAACACCTTGTCTCTGCATCATCCTCCCATACATGTTGCTAATGTCTGATAACTCTCATTATCTCCTACTGTCCACCAACCATTGTGCTAACTCCGATTCATTTGCCACTGACTGCATCTAAACCATGTTTCATATGTATTGTTGTTGACACTGCACTATACAACTTATATTGTTGTAAAATTTTCATCTACACTGCAACCCAACTAATAATCCCTCTTAATTGTTGTTGCTTCTAGTATAACTACTGTGACTGAGAAGCATCCAAAATACTGAATCAATTATGTCTCTTTGTTGCAACTATCTTCTGAGTCTCTGAATACTACTAGCCTCTTCACTATCCACTGAGAAATGTGTGCTATTATTGATTCTTCTACTAAGCTTCGTGCTCTTCTATCAACACAGCTCTACACTCCTCAGCATCTAACTGCCACTAATATGCAACTATCACTTTGGAATCTAATTGCATCAATTGATATTGATCCTCCTACTACTGAATATTGTGGGCCCCCATAGCGAGGTAATGATTCGTGAGGAAACACCATCCGATGCTCACATCAATGGAACCTGCCTAAATATTTGTGCAACTTTGGGACTAATCTCCACATCACCCCACCTCACTCTTGGAGGTATCGTTGCAAACACAGTGAAATCTTCCTCTATTCTAGAGGAAAGTTTATCAATCTCTGTGGATGGTGTCGCATGATCCTACTTCTCCTTATTTTCCTTCTTCCTTTGAGGAAATTGAGTATTGCAGTGGCAAAACTTGCCACACTTGAAGCATTTGATCTTGGACAGATCCTTCTTCTTATTCTTCTCTCCTTGAGAGCCTTGTCCCTGACTAGAACCTTTTTCCTTCCCTTTTGATGCAAGAGCCGCATTATCTTCCTCCTTCACACCCTTTGATCCCTTGCTTCTATTTCCGTTGATGGAGCTCTTTACTATAGCTCACTTCATAACCTCTTATCAGAGACCAGCGCACATTCAGTCCCACTGAGGCAATGTATCTTGTCTCAGAATGCCTTGGAAAAAAAAATTCCAATCCTCGGTGACATTGTTGAGTGCTAACCTCACCATCTCTGTAGGTTGATGAATCTCTCCTACAACTGCAATATCATCCCATATATCCTGAAGTCTAGTGATAAAGGGATCAATACCTTCACCCTTCTACATCCTAGCATTCCACATATTTTCCTTCAAGAACATCTTTTACTGCTCGGAAGGATTCTAATATAGCCTGACGATAGCATCCCACATCTCCTTAGTCATGTTCTTGGTCAATATATTTAAGACAATATGGTCCTAGACTCCATCTAGGATCATCTACTTCACCTTGGCCATCTCCTTCTTGAATTCTTTCAACTGATCTGCGCTAGTAGGTTCTACCACAATGTTGTTTGCATAGGTCTTCATACCATGCTCATCTAGCAGGAAGGAGATGTTTTCCTTCCAGATGATATATTTGGAATTTCCCTCCAACCTATCTTGATCTCTAAGCCCAACTGTGGCCATATATGAAGAAAAACTCAAACTTGGACGAAAATCTCCCTCTTTCTCCTACTTGAGTACTAGCTCTTCTATTCGCAGTCCCTTCTGGAGTGAGAAAAATTGCCTGCTGCTATTGTCGATTCCAACTGGAAATTTTGATTTTTGAAGATAGAAACCCTCTAAGAGGAATTCCCTCTGTGAGTGCACTTTCTCTTCCACCCAGCACTAATTCGTTTCTAGCTAAATGCTACAAACCCTTTGTGCTCAGAAAAGAAATCTTCTCTGTGAAAATACTAAGTTTTGGTTGCTCCCTCTGCCCATTGGAATCGTTGTTTTGGACAAGTCAAATTTTTTTGCCACTCTGCAACTGAAAATAGAACCCTTGCCCAGTGGTTCGCACTGCTTGGCTAGGCATTGCACAACCTAGAAAATTTTGGCCCACTGCTCCCTTTGAACAATGAAATTTTCCTCTTCTTGACTCTAAGCTTGTTGTTTGTCAAATATGCTATGATACCATGTGAAAATTTTTTGAAATGCAACAACTAGAAATAATTCTTCTAACTGAAAAATTAATTATGCAGTTTATTTATTTATAGTAAAATGTCGAATTATTCACACTACAATTTCTTTAGCAAATATATACTGCGAAAGAAAAAGCATGAACTGGGAAATGCTAGCACACACACACACATAAAAATGACACAAATATTTTTGGTCAAATGTCCCCGGAAAAACCCAATGTGGGAAAACCACTACAGCAGCTCGGGGTTTTATTATTATGTAGCAGTGAATTCTAAGTACAATAATTTTGGATGCCCAACTCACTATCCAATCTAAGAGAAATACTGGAAAAATCACCTGAGGGAATTTACCCTCGTCTCCAAGCAATCCCAACTCAAACTGACAATTTAAAAGCAAGTCATCCAAACCCTCTACGTAGGCTCTGCGTCACCTCTATGCAACCTACCACACTCTCAACCCAAAACTAATGCTAATCAAGTTTTTTTTCCTGTTGCTGACTAGGAAAGTGTCTCTTCTGCCTCCTGGAAAATCCTCCCAACCTCTAAAAAATGAAACGACCTCCTCTCCAACAAAATCAAATAGCTCACTGAAGCAACTATGCAGGTCCGACACTGCTTCCAGGAGAAATAATTCGGCCTCGTCTCTTGCCTCTCTGGAATTGGAAAATCTTCATTTGGATCACTGTCTTTTCCCCTCTCTAGTCCTGCAATCTGGATTGAACTCTACTACTGCCTAGCTCGAACTACCCAAGGAACTTACATTGTTGGCTCTCACTCACTGTGGTGTGTTTTTCCATCTACCCATTGACCACTTCTTAAAATCTCTAGTTGGGACTCCAATGGTCAAGATTAAAACTTAATCGATGGCTGAGATCATCTTCAAGTTGATGCATTTGATTTCTTAGAGAATTCTGACCTTTCTCAATTAATTATTATTAATTAGCTAGTTTTCCAAAGTTAGACTTAGGAAAAATTTAAATGATGGTCAATTAATTTAATTGAGCTATCTCTAGGTGGAATTTCTAGAAACTATTTATTGGTTTTGGATAACTCCTATGTTTTAGCCTCTCCGCAAAGTTTTGAGAGTATAATACCATCTAATGCTACAAAAACTAACAAATCCTTCATGGCCCCTCCTTACCTTTCTCTCTCTAGTCTATCAAATTTGTACACTACTTACAACCCTTGTCCTTATTTGTCACTTGGGACAATCCAAGTTATAGATGGAATAATAGGTCCCAATATGTCTCTACATACTTCACTTAGTATGTTATCCATGGATGATCTAACATGCTAAGCTCTGATGGCAGAGATTTCATTTTGGGGAGTTGAGTGACCAAAGTTTAACAAAGTTCATGCACTTTGAAATATCCATTGTGTGTTGTTGAATGTGATTGAATGGAAATTAGTTACTTTACAACTAAAATTGCTTAACCCATAATGGGTCCTTTCCATTCTACATTATCCAATATCAAATATTCTTCATGTTCTAGTGGTCCAGATCCATTTCAAGGTAGAAAAAGCTTGACCTATATTGGGGGTTTTACATCTCAAAATATTCAATTGTGAGTAGGCTTTGTGATGTGACCCAAATACATTTTAGGGTGGAAAATGCCCAATGAATGATAATGGAACTCACCTCCTAAATGAATCTCAGGATGACGCTTGTCCCACACAAAAGTTTGAAATAATATAAAGATGGTTTTCAATACTTCTTTGGAAGCTTTGAACCCACTTTTGTTGACCTGACTATCCCTGTTATCATGGACCCTACATCATGAATGCCATCATGCATCCAGAATCCACATAACACCAGGTGGAACCTCCATGTTTTCTTTCCTATCCACATCACATGTAGGAATACATGTCACCAATACAATCCCATCATATTTTCTGTTATATGTCCAACATTGGAACTTTTCAACAATTTCATATATTTTTCTTTTCTCAATTTGAAATATTTCATGGCTATCATGAATTTTCTAGAATTGGCTTCCCTAATTGATTTAATCATATACCAACCAAAATCAACATTGTTGTGACAACTATCCTCTGGATTTGGTCCAAAATTGGGGATTTTCTCCAAATTTAACATTTCTTCCCAGATTTGATCCTCAGAGTCATTCTATCAAAAAAATTATTTGCAACCTACATTCTTTCCAATCTCCATTAAGATATTTTGTCAAACATTTCACAATAAACATGTTCCTTCTTCCTTTGCAAGTTAGTTTTCTAGTCCATACAACCTTGTTGTTATAACCTTATCTCTAATACCACTTTGTAACGTACCCAATACCCACCATTGAGGATAAGGGGTACTTTTGAATTTCTCAATTTTCCCATTTCTCTTCTTGAAACCAAACAATTTATCCATTTTATTTTCTCCAATACCATTATCCTTATTGTCTTATTACCAACAAATTAATGCATGATTAGGTAGACACGGTTAATGAATTATAATTACAAATATAGACTCATACATGTAAACGATACAACATATAATTCATAACATTTGCAACATAAATCAACATATGACAAATAAATATTAACACTTATTTATATGGAAATAAACACCAGCTAGCTATAAAAGAAGGACATTCCACCCAACATTAGGTTGTTTATTTCCTGTATAATTTTTGTAACATGGCCATCCTTGAGATGCGATTGTGTATCCACATGGATGAATTTCCCTATGTTTGGCTCTGATCCTCTCACATGGCTCAATTTTCCCAAATTTCATAATATATTTGTCCTACAACAATTCCAACACATTATTTCTCTTTCCTAGTCGACCTGTACAACCCAAGGAATGGTATCCCCTTCTCTCCCACGTAATCCCTTGGGCTATCCCACTTCCTTTGAGGAGACTTAATCCGAATTGGATCCATCAAACGCTAGCAAAGAACCATGACTGTATCAGGTCGGGACGAATCTCTAAAAATTCCCAAAGCAGCGATCAAAAACACCCTGAACCAGTGGCAATGGCAGCCAGCGTGGAACGATGAGGACCTCGGTCAAACGTGCTGACCGAGGCCCATGGAGACTGCACAGGAGGTCAAAGTAGCCTCTGGGAGCCCCGGATCGGGAAAAGAAGGTGATTTTTTATGTGCGATTAGCGCTAATCGTGCATCACTGGGCGAACAGGACCGAAATGGGGGAAGCCCGAGCACTTGGACCCATGGCGAACCGGAGAACCGCGGGCGGGAAAGGCAAAAAGCGCTAATCGTACAAGGCAGGACCCACACTCTGGAAACTGGAAGTATTGATCGGGGTTCCCTCAAACGGTAAACAGTTTTGGAAAAAGTGGAGCGATCCCACTCAATGATTGACGCGTGGCGGCGAAGGAGAGAGAAAACCGTCGTTGATCGCGCGTTATCAGTCGAGTAGGTCAACCGCGCGGGACGTGCGAACAACATTGGATCTGGGGGACCCAGATCAGACAGCTGAGATTGCGCCCGATGGAGGAAGCGGAATCAATTAAGGATTAAGCCGTGTTTGTAAAGATTTGAGGTCTGTTTAACCATCATGGTGGAGGAAGAACACATCCACGATGTAATTGAAGAAATGAACCAACAAGCAGGCTGGCGCTGTTCAGATGGGGACATGTGGCCACTCCCTGAGCATTCATGATGACCCCAAACAGGGAACCCCAAGCACAGCTGTAGAAGGTGAATCGACAGAGGCAGAAGAGGAACCGAACGGCCATGGGGATGAATGGCTAAAAGCCATGAACAGGAACAGTCGAAAAAAAAGGGGAAGTAGAAAGAGAGAGAGAATTGAGAGATGACGAAGGTGGAACAGTTGAACACTGAGCGACAAAAACCAAAGAAGAGGCAGTTAAGCAAAAGTAGATATAGACATAGGGCCGAGCTGACCAGTGGCAGCAACGACCACTAGAGCTTGAGAGATTCAAGCCATCCCATAGAGGAATATATCCGGATCGAGCATCACATTTGGCTCCTTCCACTGTAGACCAGAAGGTCACAGAGCTGGTAGGAAAAAGAAGAGTCTATGTACTCCAGTGGCTTGGGAAATCCAAGAAACCACCCTACCAAGAAAACCTACTTCAGGAGAACTCACATTGAGTCCCTGCATTGTAATTCTATACCCAAAGACCCAATAAAACAAGGCCACCACTGAAAGCTGTACCAGAGACGTAGCCCTGGAGAATAAGGTGAACTTCTTATTAAAATTGCTTGTGTCTTTATGGTTGCTTACTGTGTTTCTCTGTTGTCTTTCCATATAAAATTTCTGTGTATTGGCAATCTGATTGATCCGTTGCTTAAATAATACATAACACACACCAGCACATGAGTCTGTAATACCTTTTGTTAAATAAATCTTTAACTGATGTCACTCATAGGGTGAATATCAGATCAAGTGGTATCAGAGCTATAGGTTGTAAGGTTAGACAAGCTTGTGTTGGTTTAGCTGTGAATGCTCACTAGATCAAAGCTCAAATTAGGAGAAGGAGAGTTGGTGGAAACTAATCCTGAAATTGGGAGAGTCTATCCTCGGAAGACAATGTCAGAGGAAGGTTCTATGGGGCCAAACCCTCAATTCATAGAAAGTTTCCTAGCTATAAAGTCTATGGTAGAAGAAATGTATAGGGACTTTAGAAAGCATAAGGATGAAGATTCATCAGGTTCTAAACAAGATAAATAAAAACATGAGTCTCATTCCCATGGCCACTCAAAAGGAAAAGGGAAAGAGGAAAGCTTTCTCACACCTCCTAATAGCCTTGTGCATAATAAGAAGGCATCTTTGATTAAGTTAGATGTTAAATTTGATTTGCCTATATATGATGGAGAGCTAAATGTTGAAAAGTTGGACAATTGGATTAAACAAATTGATGTACATTGCAGGGTACAAAACATAGACTTGGACAAGAGTAAGATTCAGCTAGCAAGTCTACGCCTAGGAGGCACTGCCTTGGTTTGGTGGGAAGGAATAACCCAAGCTTATATGAAGAAGCATGGTAAGACCATCTCTGTCTGGAGTGAATTTGTTGCTGCAATCAAAAAGCAGTTCTATCCATTGGCCTACATGCAACAAGCCATGATGAGTTGGCAAACTCTTCGGCAATTGAAAGGGCAAAGTGTACAAGGGTATACTCAAGAGTTCAGAAAGAGAGCATTGATGTTGGGTATCTCATTAGACTCACAAGAAACTCTTTTGAAGTACATTGGTGGTCTACACAGCTACATGAGGCATACCATCCTCATGTTTAATCCCACTAGTATAGATGAGGTATCTGTACAAGCTACTCATCTAGAAGCGAGAGGAAAGAATGGAAATCCAGAAGTTGGGGAACCATCCCAACCCACTGTAAGCAAGAGCAAGGAGAAAAGAAAGCAGAAGTGGAAAGCAAGGAAAGCTAACACTGCACAAAAAGGAAAAGCTTCATGCACTCATTGTAAAAAGGAGGGGCATGATGATGAGCACTATTGGATTCTGCATCCAGAGCTGAGACCTAAGAAGTCCGAGGG